>CAUYSK010057374.1:0-71657 GCA_963575035.1 Avahi laniger
GCATAGATTTGTTTACACCAGTCTCACCACAAACACATAATGGGTTGTACTATAATATCACTAAGCAATAAGAATATTTCATTATTATGTTATGTATCAACCCAACATATACGTGGTCTATGTTGACTGAAATGTCATCATGCAGAACATGACTGTAATTGAATGAGTATGGTTGTGTTCCAATAAAACTTTATTTACAAAAACAAATGGCAGCCGGGCGTGGTGGCTCATGCCTGTAATCCTAGTTCTCTGGGAGGCCGAGGCGGGCGGATTGTTTGAGCTCAGGAGTTCGAAACCAGCCTAAGCAAGAGCGAGACCCCATCTCTACTAAAATTAGAAAGAAATTAATTGGACAACTAAAAATATATAGAAAAACTTAGCTGGGCATGGTGGCGCATGCCTGTAATCTCAGCTACTCGGGAGGCTGAGGCAGGAGGATCGCTTGAGCCCAGGAGTTTGAGGTTGCTGTGAGCTAGGCTGACGCCATGGCACTCTAGCCCAGGCAACATAGCAAAACTCTGTTTCAGAAAAAAAAAAAAAAAGAAGCTTTTTAATAGATAAAACTGTATAGCTATCACACCTAAATATCGCCAAACAAATCTCACATGTGATTACATGTAGCTTTTGCTCAGTTTACTGTATTCTCTATCAAGGCCAGCTCGGTGCTTTCTAATCCACTGACCTTCTCTGTTAGCCACTTTATGACAAGCAAAACACAAAACCATTCAGCAGCTGTGAGCTCACAGCTTTGCTGGTTCAATCATGATCACCTAGCACCCATCTCTGGCGCACGTGTGCACAGCCGGCAATTAACTGACTGCATCATGGCCGGCGCAGTGATGACAATTTGCGCAGCTGGAAATGCCTGCTCTGCTCCTGACTCCTGATCCGTGCTTCCCAGATTGAGCACTTAAACACCCTGTTGACAAAAAAGTGGGCATGTAGATGGGGGCCTGGGGACAAGGCCAAAGTCACCCACAACAAGTTAATTTTCTTGAAGCTTCACTGTTTTGTTTTTGTTTTTAATTCAGATCACTTGAGACATTACTCTATAACGTAGCGTTTTTTGTGTTTTTTTTTGAGACAAGGTCTCACTCTGTTCCCCAGGCTGTAGTGCAGTGGCATCATCATAACTTACTGCAGGCTCAAACTCCTGGGCTCAAGCGATCCTCCTGCCTCAGCCTCCTGAATAGCTGAGACTATAGGCTTGTGGCACCACCTCCAGCTTATTTTTTAATTTCTTGTAGAGACGGGGTCTCACTCTTGCTCAGGCTGCTCTCAAACTCCTGGCCTCAAGTGATCCTCTGGCCTTGGCCTCCCAAAGTGCTAGGATCACAGGCATGGTCACTGTCCCCATGGTTGTTCTAATATAAAAATGACAGGACTTCCCCCCAAAATTGGAGAAAAACTGTCATTCCTAGAAGATGTGTCAAGTCAATCTAGGGACCTCCTGTGTCCCTGACACACACTGCCTCACCATGCCTGAGCTCTGTCTGAGAAGCTGAAGGTCCAATCCCAGCTTCAGCACTAAGAGTAGGAGGAAAGGCCACTCCATCCGTTTCTGCCAGGTGAACCTGGCTTCCTGGCTGTAGCCAGTGGAACCAGAGTTGAGCCAACCCATTCTCTCTCCTGGGAATTTGGAATGGACACTGAGACCTGTCAATCAGTCAGGGCTACTGGCTGGAACTGGGCACATCATGTGTGTGGAAGAGTGTAGACATCAGGTCTGCTTGAAGAAGCAGGGAGCAGATGTGCAGCAAGAAGTGTAGATGGGGGACTCTGAGGCCCCAGAGAGAATGAGGCGGGGCCTTGGTTTCTGACAGCTTCCAGTGCCTAGTGAGGTCTGAGGCCATTTCATGACCTTGGGTTCCGTGCCCCCTGGAGTCATCTTAATAAATATCCAGCTTCTGTTTTAAAGAAAAGAACAGGGTTGGGAAGCAGGCTCTGAGCATGGCAAGGTAGAAGAATAAAAACTTAGGGGGTGGTAGCAGGCCTGGGAGGGTACTGGGTGACAGAATGAGAACAAGCACATTGTGTAATCCACCTGTGCACGTCCCTCATCCAGCACGGGCTCAGGCCCATGGGTGCGCTTGATCGCCGTGTCCCTAATGGAATTCTGGCAGGCTCTCTGGGCATCTCCGCCCTTCCCCTCGTAGTTGTCCCCAGCTGGGATGCTCCAGTCACTCACCTGCCACACAGATGTCAAAGTAGTCACCAAACTCATTTCGGATGTGCTTCACCAGGTCTACCGCATAGTTGAAGCCTCCTTCCTCCTCTTTCCAACAGTCACCGGTGGGGTCTGCAGGGTTGGTGGAGGCCATAGTCACTGGGTCTTGCCCAGCCTTCAGAGAGCCTTTTTGTTTCCTCTACCTACCCCTACACTGGGACTGTGAGTTCCTGGAAGGCAGGGACTTCGTATTATTTAAGTTTGGCACAGCATTTGGTAAATAGCGGGAGGGAAGAGGGCAGCCCACCTGTCAAATATTTATTGAGTGCCAACTCCGTGTGGGTCCTGTGCTAGCAGTGGGGACAGGACACAGCTGCTGCTCCTCGCTGAGCCCGGAGAATTTGGGACCTCCTCCCTGCTTACACCTGGGCACGCTCGCTCTCCCATGGCCACGGAGCTCCTGCTCCTGGGAGAATTTGCTACTCATCTCAAGTGAGAAGTGGGCTGCTGGTGGGGAACACGGGGCCATGGCATCCCACCCACCGGGCTCCCTCCTCCCACTCTTGGGTGGCCTGATGACAGCAGGTACCAGAGGCATAACCAGCTACTCTCACTCCAGCTGCTCTCTGGTTGGACCAAGCACTGGGTGCAGCCAGCGATCGATGAAGAAGTTGGGTAGCCAGGGCAGAGCGTCATCAGGCACTGCCTGCATTCCCGACCGACCTCCTACATCAGGGTCAAGAGGTGGCTCCCTGTGTGCGGTGGGTGTGCACAGTAGACTCACTACCCACAATGCCTCCTGATGCTACTGGTAGGGATGGGACCATGCTCGGTGTGGGACTCCGGGAAAAGTAAATGACCATTCCAGGGACAGGACAGGCCTTGGGAAAAGCCAGAACCCTGAGCCTGGGGCATGCTGGCTCCACACCTCCCCTCAGCGCCAAGATGTTCTTCAGGCCCAGCTGCTTGGCTTTGTGCAGATGGCCCGTGATCTCTTCCTGGCTCTGACAGCAGCAGGTCATGTGCAGGATGGTTTCCAGGCCACAGTAGTTCACGGCAGTGCTGGCAATCATCATGGAAGAGGTCTCCTTGTCTGAGCCGGGGTCCCCTGCGGGATGCCAGGTCACATCTACGAAGAGGGGGCCACCTACTGCCATCCGGTCAAATCTGTAGGGGATTTCTTTCTGAAGAAAGGTTCTAGGGGAAACACCATCCCACACCACCTTCCCAGGGGGACCAGGAGTTAGAGAAGCATAATATGGATGTTGGAGTCAAATCAACCTGCCCTCATATGCTGGCCTGGCTACTTACAGCTATGCCATCTTGGGTACATCAATCTCTCTGAGCTCAAGTTTCCTCATTTATAAAATGTGGCAGATGTCAGTACCTACTCCACAACAACACCATGAGAACATGATGACGGCGTGCTCCACAGCACTTAGGAGGGTGGCCGGCACACACGCAGTGAAGACTCAGGGAACGGGAGGTGCTATCATGGTCACGATTATTACAGAGGTAATGCTAGTGACGGCAACTCTACCACGGGGGTGAGCGCAGCACTGCAGACCTCCCACAGTGCCTGCGCATTTCTTATCTTGGGTGAGTCAAGACATCTTAATGGTCAAGGGTTAGGGAAATCCTCAGACTGCCAAGCACAGCCTCGTTCCAGGAACAGGAAAGAGAGGGGCAGCAGACACAAACGCCTCCCAGCCTTGGCAGCAGCCCAACGCCAAGTTCCTGAACGAGACTCCAAAGCCTAGACGGGCACGAGTACTTGTGTTACAAGTTAGACAGTGTATTTAAACATCCCTGTGCTTTTAAACTTCAAAACCCTGGGAGTGACACATGGGAAGGACAAACAGTAGAAGGCATAAACTTTTTTTTTTTATTTTTAATTCTTTAAATTTTTTTGGTGGGGGGTGTCTTCCAGTAAGGACCAGGAAACCTGCTAGACAAATTCTAAAAGAGCTGTAACACTAGGCATAAACTTTGAAAAAGGAACTGCAGTGCTAACATAATTCAGTTGGCATTTCTAGATTTCAAGAGGCATAATCCAAATTCCTAACTTGCTGAAAACATTCTGTAACATTCTCCCTGCTTTGTGACTTCCTAAAAGTACTCGTGATCCAGCCCCAAGTTCCGCCAAAGAATACAGTTTGAGAGAATCAACATTTTTAACCCATTGAAGAGTGTGTCTAAAAATACTCCATGCTGCAGAGGGGCTCTTACAAACAACTGAGAAGCGGCGGATCAAATGACCTACTCAGCCTTCTCTTGCCTGCCCTCCTCTGGCTGCTTTTTCTACCGGGTTAAAGTGCAGCCCAGCTGCAGGGCTGACAGTTCACTTCCCTGCCACCCCCGCCCCTTCCTCACCGTAACTAGCATCAATTTACCTTGAGATGAGATTGACAGCTCCCTGAGCAGTTCGAGGAGGAAAGAATTCCAAGGAGAACCACTTGTCACCAGATTCCATCCTCCGCCTCATCTTCTCCCGGAGTTTCTCATGCCGCTCGGGGTCCAGGCCCGGCGTGGAACATCTCGAACTATCTTTGGAATTCTCACTGCCACTGCTGCTGCCCTCTGAGCGGGGGTTGAGGCCGCCACTTCCTCTGGCCTCATTCACCATGGCCGGGTTCCTGCTGCACGGGGTGGGGCAGGGGGCATCAGGGGGCAGGCAGCCAAGCCCCAGGTACATTGAGGCACCTGAGTAGCAGGTTCAAGTGAGAGATGCTGCATTTCCACGCAGGAAGGCCAGTAAGGGGAAGGTGACACTGCCCCGCCCAGACGCTGCTGCTCACTCAAAGCCTTGCCCTCCACTGCTGCCTGGCTCCTTGCATGCGAGGTAGCCCCCACCCAGCACTGAAACATGCTCCTTCTGTCCATGGATCCTGGGTGACAGCTACCTGATGGAAGGTGGCACAGATAATCTCCCGCTGCCGACCTTGGAGGCCCGCATTCCTAGGGAGGGGCAGTGGTGCACAGCTGGGAGGATCTTGGCTTTTCGATGGTCCAGCTCTGTCAGCTCAGACCCAGAGTGAGTGGGGAGGGAACAGAGGAACCTTCCCCAGCGGGTGTGTACAACTGGGTGGAGCTTTGACAAAGGAAGAGCCTTGAGCGGCAAGGGGCGGGGGCAAGGTTTCCAGGCAGAGGAGGGAGGGCTGGAGCTCTAGTCAGAGGCGGCAGATGGAAGGAGGGAGGACTAGGGCTGAGACTGCAGGGGTTGGAGGAGATAAGGCCAACAGAAGTTCAGGGCCACTGGGTCACTCTCCAAAGAAGGAATGGCTCGCTCTGGCTGGCCCTGCCTGGACATCTCCTGTTACTTGGAACAGTTTGTGTGTAGGGAAGAAGAGGTGAGAGTTTAACTTTGCAGCCAGATTTCTTCTGAGTTTATCCTACCAAAAAGATCATGTTGTGGGTTAGAACTTGAAACTAGCTGTGTTCCGGAAGTAGCCAGATCCAAGTTCAGTAATGGCACGAATTCATGTCCAACTCAAAACAAAGGCTGACCCATCTGTGCCAGCCTTGCGGGCTGCTTTCCTTATACACATCACTGAAATCATGGTGATCTCGGAAGGCTGAGGCGGGAGGATCACTTGAATCCAAGAGTGCAAGGCCAGCCTGGGCAACACAGATCGATCTCTTAAAAAAAAAAAAAGGAATCGGCTGGGCAGGGTGGCTCACACCTATAATCCTAGCACTCCAGGAGGCCAAGGCGGGAGGATCGCTTGAGGGCAGGAGTTTGAGACCAGCCTGAGCAAGAGGGGGACCTCCTTCTCTACTACTAAAAATAGAAAAATTAGCTGGGCGTGGTGGGGAGTGCCTGTGATGTTAGCTACTTGGGAAGCTGAGGCAGGAGGATCACTTGAGCCCAAGAGTTTGAGGTTGCTGTGAGCTAGGCTGACGCCACGGCATTCTAGCCCATGCAACAGAGCGAGACTCTGTCTCAAAAAAAAAGAAAAGAAAAGAAAACGATACTTGGAAATATGGCGCATTGACAGGCTGAACTAAAGAAGCAGCCTCAAGGTCTCTCTGACCTGGTTGGGTGCCGTGGCCCATGCCTGTAATCCTAGCCTGTAATCCTGGGAGGCAGAGGCAGGAGGATCACTTGAAGGCAGGAGTTTGAGACCAGCCAGAGCAAAAGTGAGACCCCCATCTCTACTAAAAATAGAAAAACTGGCTGGGCGTGGTGGCGCGCGCCTGTAATCCTAGCTACTCGGGAGGCTGAGGCAGGAGGAGCACTTGAAGGCAGGAGTTTGAGGTTGCTGTGAGCTAGGCTGACGCCATGGTGCGCTAGCCCAGGTGACAGAGCCAGATTCTGTCTCAAAAAAAAAAAAAAAAGGAATCATGGTGACTGCAGAGCCACCATGGCAACTACAGGCAGACCAACAGAGTGCACAGTACCGTTTGAAGTTTGATGGAGAAAATATGAAAAATACTTAAAAACGAAACAAAACACTACTCTTGCACAGCAATGGCAAACGCATAGTGAAAATCAATGTGTGGTGACATGGTGCAACAGAGAAATGACCAGGTCAGGTTCATTCCTTTCAGGGAATATCCACCACTGGTAAGACTAGTGGACTTAACCATCTGGGGTTCTAGACTCTTTTTGAGAATCAGCTGAAATCACTGCTCCTCTCCCCTGAAACACACACAAGTGCACAGTACACAGAATACACATGGTTGCATCCAAGATCAAGGCATGGATTCCAGACTAAAAACCCTTGCGTCAACGCTTTCTCCTATTAGGATGCTTGTTTTGACTATGACCTAAAACTCCAGATTCCCAGTGAGGATGGTGGTGGGGAGCGAGGAGGGGGCCAATGGTGAGAGCAGCAGGCTGGCCTTTCTCCTGTATTGGAGGAGTGCCTCATTACTGCCTGCTGGAACAAACCCTAGAGCGGGGGAGGAGGCTGAACCACCTGCAAACTCTGCTCTTCAAAGACATTGCATTCCTAGTATGTGCCAGACACGTGCCATATTATTACGCCTTCTCTTAACCAACACCCACCATTTATCCATTTTAAGCCGGGCTCCCACACCCCCCTGGGTTTTAACTGTGGTCTAACATGTTTGTCTCCCCTCTCTGCCCCCCAGTTCCCTGAAACCAGGACCCGTATGCTGCCTGTGGTACGCCCCGTGCTTGGCACACAGTAATAACAGCCAACACTCGCTGAGCACCAAGGGGCCAGGCGCTGTCACTCCGTTCTCAAAATAACCCTCTGCCATTTACTGAGCTCTTACTTAGACTGCGCCAAACATCAGGATATTAAGCCCACCCTCCCGGAAGGGTCCCGGCAGCCAGCGGTGCGCAGCGGAACGCAGTGGGCACCGGGACGGCAGTGCCAGCGGCCCACCGCCCGTCTCCAGGTGCTCGCCGGGGAAGCAGGTTTAAAAGGCTGGAGCCAAAAGCCTCTTCGGTGCCCGGGTACCCGGAGGGCCAGGAATTGAATCACCAGGTCACTGGGACACCAGCCGGGCGCGGGCCCAGGGCGGTACAGGGGTCTGGACCCCTCATCTCCGCGGCCCCTCAGTCCAGGTAGGGGGCCGCAAGTGAGTCTTAGTGGGGGGGATTGGGGGTCGCTGGGGGGGTGGCATCCGTGCGCTGGGGGGGAAACGGTTACAATAGTCTCGCGAGGGGTGCGCGGAGGGGCGGGAGCCCCCCCAAATAAAGGGGCGGGCCGGCCTCCAGCGCTCCCCGCCCACAACCAAGTGCCCGCCCCCGGATGGATGTTCGCAGGCTCCCACCCCGGCGATCCCAGGCCTCGCAGTCACTCACCCTCCGGCACCGGGTGACTCAGAACGCACGCTCGCCTGTCGCAGCGGAGGGACCGCGGTGGGGGCGCGTGGGGGCGGGGTGTGGCGCAGGTGTCAGGTTTCTAAGGGGGGGGCCGAGAGGGCGGATACCACTCAAGCAGGCGACCGGAAGCTCTGCCTCCAACATGGCCGCACCCAGAGATCTGGTTGGAAGCTGTCCCTTTACCGTCATGTGACGTAAGCCCTCGCCCCACCCGTCTGCAGCCACTCCCTGTCTCTGTCCCCAAGCTCGAGAGGGCCACGTGACCGTCTCGGGGCCAGTCACGTGAGGCGCGGATCCCGGGTGGGAGGGGGTTGGCAGAGGGGTTCGGGGTGGCAGTGAAGGAGGAAGATGGCGGGAAGCAGGGGGTCCCCGTGCTGCTGCTGCAAGTTGTGCTGCTGCTGCGGTGAGCGTGAGACCCGCACCCCCGAGGAGCTGGTGAGGAGCGGGCGGGGCAGTGCTGGGGAGGGGGCGGTTGCTATGGGACTGCGAGCGGCGTTGCTGGGGGTGGTGCCGGGCCGAGCTGGGCCTGCAGGTGGCAGCGGGTGGGGCTTGCGGACTGCAGCCTGGGTTCTGGAAGCCTCTGCGCTGCGTCACATGCCCAAGTCTGGGGTCTTTTCTCATAACCCTTCCTGGAATCTGAGGGAGAATCCAGGCTAGCTTCAGTTAATCCCATCCATATTTTGTTTTATTTCCATCTGAAAAGAGTTTTGAATGAAACAAGCGTTTTGCAGAATGAGCTTCTTCGCAGGAATTCGTGCTTATCATGCAGCTGGCTCAGTTTCCTCAGCCCTTGCTCCCTCTATCCCTCACCCTTTCTGGGTCACTGACAATCCAGCTTCCCTCTGCAGAGCACCCTGGGAAAACTTGGGTTGTGTCCCCAGAGTTGACAGATCCCTTCTGATTTCAAATTCAGCGCATTGTCACATGGAACGTGAATTTTTCCCCCCTTAAGCTGGCATCCGACATCTTTGAGGTGTCCTGAAGACGAGTGGTTATTTGGAGAATGTACCAATAGAAAGAAGAGCTCAGCTAGATGACTGTAGATCCTCACCCACATAGCCCCCCACCTCAAAAGTTTTTCTTCTTTCTTTCTTTCTTTTTTTTTAAATCAGGGCAAGGGGACATAGAGTGATGGAGAGGATGTGGCTATTTTTTTTTTTTTTGAGACAGTTCTTACTCTGTTGCCCTGGCTACAGTGCAGTGGCGTCATCATAGCTCATTGCATCCTCAAACTCCTGGGCTCAAGCAATCCTCTTGCCTCAGCCTCCCAAGTAGCTGGGACTACAGGCACACACCACTACACCAGGCTAATTTTTCCTATTTTTAGCAGAGATGGGATCTCGCTCTTGGTCAGGCTGGTCTTGAATTCCTGCCCTCAAGCGATCCTCCTGCCTCAGCCTCCCAGAGTGTTAGGGTTACAGGCATGAGCTACCACACCCAGGCACCCCAGAAGTTTTTTTTTTTTGCCATCTTGTTCCCATTTGATGATGGCTCCAGATGATTTGGAAGTGAGCAACTGATTTCAGTAAATACTTCTGCCTCCTTCCACTCTTAGCCACTAAAAAGGGCTCCCTCTATGGATCTGTTTTTCTAGACCATCCTTGGAGAAACACAGGAGGAGGAGGATGAGATCCTTCCTAGGAAAGACTATGAGGTGAGATGCTAAGATGCTATCTTGGGTAACTAAAGTAGTGAGTGGCCTGGTCACTTCAGGTGGAAGCACTGTGATTCCAACCAGTGATGCTCTTTGATCTTCTGTCCCAGGGAGTGAGAGGGTAAGAGATAACTTTCTTCTGGGAAAGGGGCTGTTTAACAAGCCCTTTTCTCACCTTAAACCCAAAACGAGGTCTAATGTCTTTATGCTTTTATAGATCTGTGGCACCTTAACCTGGAGAGCATATGTATTTGCCATTAAACTGTTTGCTTTTACAACTTACAGAGACCCAGAGTGAAAGCCACTGACAGTGTATGTTCCTAGTAGGCATGTGCTCATAACTTGTTATGGAGGCCTTGCTTCTCTTCTGAGAGAGCTCAGTTTTCAGACGATTGTCTTCCTG
This sequence comes from Avahi laniger, assembly GCA_963575035.1. Lineage (NCBI taxonomy): Eukaryota > Metazoa > Chordata > Mammalia > Primates > Indriidae > Avahi > Avahi laniger. The sequence continues at coordinate 10,025 of CAUYSK010057374.1, forward strand.
CCCAAGCAGTTTCTCTCAGAAGTGTTCTTGGTTGTAGTTCCCAGTTTCCAGTATGGAACTCTTAGAGTACGAGCGTTTTTGCTAAGGCCAACACTGCTGGGGTGGAACTTAAAAAGGTTGACTTTTTATCATTTAACCACTTCATGTCTTTTCCATGACTTTTGAAAGGACAAAAGCCATGGTTGTGACAGAAAATTCTTGAACTATATACAAAAAGAAGGTAGAGAAAAACCTATAACCCCACTCATTAAAAGATGGCTATTAACATCTTACTAAATGTCCTACTGCATCCTTATGCATATTTATATACATGCTTTTCTTAAATAACAAAATTGAGAGTCTACTAATTATACTATTTTAACCTGTCCTGCTCCTCCTCCACTTTTTAACAATTACTATTGTTGTTGTTGTTATTTTTATTATTATTATTATTATTTGAGACAGGGTCTTTTGCTCTGGCTAGAATGCACTGGTGTCATCATAGCTCACTACAACCTCAAACTCCTGGGCAAAAGCGATCCACCTGAGGAGGTGGGACTACAGCTGTGTACCATCATGCCTAACTAATTTAAAAAATTTTTTTTTAGAGACAGAGGTCTCACCCAGGCTGGTCTTGAACTCTTGGTCTCAAACATTCCTTGGCCTCCCAAAGTGCTGGAATTACAGGATTTGTAGCGTAGTATGGGTTTTTTTTTTTTTTTAACGTTTATTGTTGAGAATTTCAAGCATTACAAAAATGGACTACTAAAGCCCCCGTCCTCGTCATACAGATTCTACAGTCATTCAGCTCGTACCCAACCTTGTTTTGTCTATGCTTTCATCATCCACTTCTCCCTTCCCACATTATTTTGAAGGAATTCTATATGTCATACCATTTCACCCATAAATAATTCGCTGTGCATATCTAGAGGATAAGGACTTTTTTTTAGCATAACACAATACCATCGTCACATCTAAAAAAAAAAAGTAACAATTCCTTGACATCAAATACTCATTTTTTAGTTTTCTTATAAATGTCATATATATTTTAACTTTGTTTTAATCAGGTTCTAAGTAAGGTCCTCCCCCTGCATTTATTTGATATATCTTTTAAATTTCTTCTCTTTCATCTCCCCCCTTGTATTTGACAGCATAATTAGGACCCTGGAATTTTCTACCGTCTGGATTTTGCCAGTTGTACCCCATGGTACTATACATGGTATAGTTTAATATGCTGCTCTAATGGGACTGCTTTTAATGAATCGCAAAGCACTGTATCGACTGCTGTATTTTCTCCTATTTCTTAAGTATTTGTTTCCTTGTACACAGCTGGGAGGTTGCAGGAATTAGTGTAAGATGTTCCGTGTTGTGCTGTCACCTTGCTCTCTTTCACTCAGCCCTGTTGTGTACTCCTGACTGTGTTAGTACGGCTAAGCCTGTCTCGCAGCCTTCTTCCTGCTTCCAGGAGTTCACTGAGGCTTCTCCACAGACCCTGCTGTTATTGCTTGGGTTCCTTCACTCCTTCCACTAATGTTTATGATACACTTGGCCTTCAGCTGATATGCATATTCATGTAAATTTTACGGGTTAATGTTCTTTCATGTGAGTCATTAATGTTTCTCAGTTAACCGTCTCCGAGTATGAGCTTCTTGAGAGCATTTGCCCTGTGTAAGAGCAAATTCAGTTAGGCACTTAATCAAAAAAGTCTACTTGGATTTTATTTATTAAGTAAGGGTCAACTAGAAAAACCTTCTGTTGAAAATATTTCTAAAATGTTCTCCTTCTCCTTCCTGCCTCAGGAAGAGTTCATTGCACATACTTGACTTTCATTATAAATTTACAGGATGTTAGAATTCCCATTTTGACATCCATTCTCATTATAGTTGGTTTGAGTAATAACAACTTCCCAGCTGTGTGATGTGCCATTGTACACAGTAATGCTTTCGTGCAGGTTACAGAGCCTGTATTGCTCCTTTGAGTTAGAAAGCAGCACCCATTAGAGTAGAAGACTTAGAATTAAAGGCCTTCTCCTCTGGACCATCGCAACATCCCTAGCTCATGGCCACATCCCTAGCTCATGGCCAGTCGAAGGTGCTTTTTGTATGAGCACTATGGTGTTCTTTCCCGGTTAAATTTGCGCTGTGTCACCTCCATTTGCCCTCATGGCCAGGTGCCATTCTGCTCATAACCATGTGCAACAGCCCTGTAGGACACCTATAAAATTTCATTGAAGGCTGGGCGCAGTGGCTCATGGCTGTAATCCTAGCACTCTGGGAGGTCAAGTCAGGAGGATCGCTTGAGGTCTGGAGTTTGAGACCAGCCTGAACAAGAGCACAACCTCGCCTCTACTTAAAAAAATAGAAAAAATTAGGCGGACATGGTGGTGCACACCTGTAGTCCCAGCTGCTAAGGAAGCTGAGGCGGGAGGATCGCTTGACCCCAGAGTTTGAGGCTGCAAGAGTTTGAGGACTCTGTCTCAAAAAAAAAAAAAGGCCAGGCGCAGTGGCTCACGCCTGTAATCCTAGCTCTCTGGGAGGCCGAGGCGGGCGGATTGTTTGAGCTCAGGAGTTCGAGACCAGTCTGAGCAAGAGTGATACCCCCATCTCTACTAAAATTAGAAAGAAATTAATTGGACAACTAAAAATATATAGAAAAAATTAGCTGGGCATGGTGGCGCATGCCTGTAGTCCCAGCTACTCGGGAGGCTGAGGCAGGAGGGTCGCTTGAGCCCAGGAGTTGGAGGTTGCTGTGAGCTAGGATGACGCCACGGCACTCTAGCCAGGGCAACAGACTGAGACTCTGTCTCAAAAAAAAAACAAAAAAGACAAAAGAAAAAAAAAAAGAAGACGACGAAGAAAGGGGAAAAAGAGATTGAATGCCCTGGCTGAACTGAGCCCGGGCTTTGGCACAGCCAAACAGCCCCAGGCAGCAGATCCTGAGGCAGTCGGCAGGTGCCACCCGTGTCCCCCCCACTCAGAAGTTTGCACCCCGAGCTGCTAAGAGCACATGGTAAGAAGCTGGAAGAGCATCCAGACAAAGGAGGAAGAAAGCAGGGAGGCCAGTGGGGTAGAATGACTCATATGACACAGATTTCCTCTGTGTTGGTCCTTGGTCTCAGGAGTAAGGATTGGTTCAGGAATGGCTGTTAACTAAGGGAGAAGAGGGAGCAGGAAGGTGTGCAGAAAAGGCCTGAGAATTCTAAGACATCGCTCTGTAAGGAAGAGTCAGCATTTGCCTAGCTGTTAACTTCATTCATTCATTCATTCATTTCATAACCGTAAATTGAGCTCCTCCTGGTGTGGGCATTGAATTGTCTATGAGGGACACAGACATTCCTCCAGGAGCTCACAGTCAAATTCCATCTAGTTTCTCAAAGTGTTTCTTGGACTCCATGCATCAAAATTACCTAGAGAACTTACTGCAATGCAAATTCCTGGGCTGTACTCAGACCTATAAAATCAGACTGTAGTTCAGGAACCTGTGTAACACGTTTTCTCAAATGAAAAACATTTAGCTGACCAAACCATTTCCTTGAACTTTCCTGCGTCGAAGGAGGAAGGAATGGAGGTATCCACTTTGCCATATGGCTCCGGTGCATGGATTTCCCTAGGAGGACCAGGACCTTGTCCTTGCTAGTCGGCTCTTCTCCCATTCCCATGCCCAGATGCATTCAAATCCCTGTAAGGCCTGGGAAGATCCACAGACCACCTCTTCTGTCTAAGTTCTTCAGAAACAAAAGATTGATCCTTTGTAGGTGGGGGAAATGGCATATGCAAAGGCCCTGTGGCAGAACACAGCTTGGGCTGTGGAAGAACTTAAAGAAGTTGATGTGCTTGGAGCATTGTGAGGGTAGAATGCAATGAAAGATGAGGTGGGAGAAGTTGGCAGGGACAGATCATCCTGGGCCTGAAGGCTATGCTAAGGAATTTGGTTCCTTTGTCAAGTATTAAAGGAATTTATATTTAAGCAGGGGGGGGGAGGGGGAGATAGAATGATCAGATTCATGTAACATAAAAACTGGCTCCACTGCCCTGTGGAGAAGTAGAATGTCCAGAGCCAAAGCCTCTGCAGTCCTCTAGGCAAAAGATGAATGTGGCTTGGATGAAGGTGAAGGCACCAGATGGAGAACCAGAGAGACTGTCAGGTAGAAGGATGGACAGACAGTGAGAGTTGGGCTATGGGAGAGCCTCAGTCCTGGGGAGCAGTAATGAGGTTTCAGAATCTCTAACACAGGCTCTGGGCACATGGGTTGTGGAGATGTAGTGGTGGGGAGGGAACTGTCCTGGTCATCCTTCACTGAACAGTGGCTTTGAGTGGCAGTGAGCTTCTCATTAGCACTGAGCCTCCCCCTTCCCTTATCTTTCCCCTGATATTTAAGAAAGGGATTAATTGGGGCTAAGGGTCAAACTCAGACCAGAGGAAGGATCGAGGATTAAGACCAAGATCAGAAGTCAGGCTGAGGCCAAAGGTAAAGGACAGGAGGAGAGTACTCTGCAAAGCCTCTCTCCTCTGCTTACACTCCTGCTCGGGTTCTCTCCAGCCCCACAGAGCCAGGGACTAGAAAACGGAAAGAGAAGGAGCCCCAGAGTGAGTGACAAGAGAGCACATTAAACACTGACCTTGTAGTTGAGTCTTCAGTAGGGACTTGGTACTTAGCAGAGGCTCAGCCTTGACCTGAACAGCATCCCTAATCCTGTGGAGAATTGGAAATCTTGACCCAGAGAACAGCTGGAGAAGAACTGTGCTGACACCTGGATCCCCCAGAATGCTACCCAGTCAAGATAGAGACCACACACTTCATCGTATTCAGAGCACTGAACTTGGGACCAGGGGTTCCAGCTCATCACTGCTGTGTAACTTTAAAGAAATCCTTTACCCTCACAAAGCCCCGTCTTTGTGTAAGATGGGGATAATCCTGCCCATCGCATTGGGTACTTGTGATGACTGTATGAATTCACATGCACAGAGCTCTCAGGATACTGCTATACACCTGTATCCACCCACCTATCTACCTGCCTGCCTACCTATCTCCCTAGACCAGGGAAAAGAATAGTTGCTACCCCATAGAATTGTGATAGTTGAATGAAAAAGAGAATGATAAAAGGCTTTGCAAAACCCTGTACAAATGAGAGTGAGTATTATTATCAAATATCCAATCTATATTGGAGTCAATACAGCCAAGTGGTTATCCAACCTAGTGCTGATATAAATAGAATGTGAGCTATATAAGTAATCTAAAACTTTTTAGTAGTTATATTAAAATAAAGTAAAAAGAGGCAGGTGAAAGAGTTTTAATAATCAATTTCCACTCCCAAGTGTGTGTATGGGGGTGGGGGGAGGGTCCCTGGCCCCAAGGAGGCAGCCAGGGTAAGGTCTCTGCAGAGTCAGTGTAACTCAGCTGTGCCTTTGGCTGCCTAAAGGCTACCAGGACCCAGAGCCCCAAGAATATCTTTCTGGAAATACTGGATTGGAATACAATGGTTGTGTGGGGCAGTGAAAGTGGAAGCGACAGCTGCCTTTGGGAAAGAGGAAGAGGAAGGGTGGAGGAAAAAACCCCACAAACAAAAACCTTCCTGCCTCCCTCTTCTTGGAAGCCACAGACCTTTGGAGGCTCCCAGGGAGTGGGAGCCACAGAAAAGGTTGGCAGAGAACTCAGGGCTCCTTGGAAGAGACAGGTGACCCTACTTCTGGGTGATGAAAACGCAGTAGGCAGGCTCCTGCGCGGAGGGCGGTCCCCTGACTCAGGTCCCTCCCTGGCGGAACTTGCCCATGGGGCTCTTGGGACCACTGGCCTCTGCTTGTCGACCCAGAATAGAACAACTCTGCAACTCACCGGGCTCTGGGGCTGAAAGTTTCAGGCTCCCGTATCCCGCGTGCTGCGCTTCCCTAGCCAACACGCACGTACAGGCAGGCACGCACACCTTCTGCGCGTCTCCCACCGCACCCAGGTGCGCACAGAGACGCCTGCTCGCTCACCAACCACCTGCAACTCTCAGGCAAACGGCGGGTGAACGGCACACCTTCGGGCTGAACCTGGCGGCCAGGAGCGCCGCTCTGGTTTGCAGGCGCACGGGAGGGCAGCCACAGAGCCCGTCTCGAATTATCCGGTTGGCTGAGTAAGGGCCGGCGAGATAAGCGCGGCGAACCTCTTTCGGGACGGCTGGCAGTGGGCTCCGCGCTCCCCTAGGGAATAACCTATCCCTTCCACCCCACCCCGAGTGCCCCGAGGCTCTGCGGTGGCTGCAGAGCTTTCTCCATCACCATTTGTAACTAAAGAATCCCAAAGTGGTGCTCTCCAACGCACAGCCTCCGGCCCAACAGTGGGTAGAAGGGGGGTCGCTTTTGAGTGAAAGCCTCAAATTGGAGTTCTGGAGTTTTGGCGGCTGGAGACAAGAAGCTGTTCAGTAACCCGGGATCTGACCGCTGCAGATCCTCAGCTTTCCTTTAAAGAGGCTTGGGACTTGGCGCACTGCTCTTGTGTTTCTTGGCCTCCCCTTTGCTTCTCCTCGGGTCTTCACTTCTCCTCCCATCTCTTCCTTTTTTCTTTCAGTGTGTCGGACTCCCAGTCAATGGGTATACAGCAGCATCCCCGGCCCCGCCTGTCTTTTAGAGAGGGGGCGCAGCCTCCTGGGCGCCCGGCACGGAGAAGCGGCCCGCGGCAGTGTGTAGCTGAGGCCACCGGAGCGTGGGGCTCCCTCCCAGACCCCAGGGCCGAGCGCAGCGGTGCCGGGGTGGGGGAGGAGGTCGGGCCACCAAGAGGGGTCGGCTGCTCAACAACAGCCTTCACTCTTCGGGAACCGGGAACCCGCGTGTCTCCCTCACTCACCCGGAGCCTGGCAGGGGTGGGACTGTTTCCAAGATTTTTTGGTGGGGGGTAGCCGGAGGGTGGGGAGAAGAGGGAGCAGCTATGTTGGGAGAATGGCAAAGAAACGGATCTTGTGGGGAAGTAAACCTAAGGACGGACAGAGATATCTCAGCCAAAGCCCAGGGGAAGGGAGTGACCACAACAGAGACAGAGGCACGGGGACAAAGAGAAACGCGCTTGTCCAGACAAAGCCCAAGTCCTAGAGACCCTGAGACGGAGGCAGGAGAACGGGAGGTTTGGAACCAGAGAGCTGGGGCCACAGGAATCCCCAGGGCCACACTCTTGAAATTCGGGTTTCAGTCCTCGACGGCAAGGGTCAGGCAGACAGGAGGGGACAGACGGGTGGGGGGTGACACAGCCTGGCCCGCCGCCTTAGTGCCCACGCAGAGGGTCGCAACGTCAGACACACTCTGCCGACGCGGGTCTCTTAGGGTTCAGGAGGGAAGTCTCTGCGGGCCAGAGTTCAGTCGGTACCAAGAGAGCCCGGTGTGTTTGTCCTGCCCGGTCGCCTGAGGCCAGAGCCATAGTCTGCACAGACGCGAGATACAGGGTCCAGGGTGGCCTAGAAACGTCCCCCACTGAGCCACGGTGCGAGTGTGCGCTCACTGCGTGCAAACAGGATGGGGACACTTACAGGGCGGGTGCGTGTCCCCAGCCTCCAGCTTCGGGGAAGGGGCGGCGCTTCGGCACAGCCCAGGCCTAAGCTCTCTGCACAGGCGGCCAAATCACTCCTGCGGAGAGCTCGCTTCTGCATGAGGGTTGCAGACGGGCTCTGCCAGCGTTAGTTGCCAATGCAAATCTTTGAGTTAAAGTTTTAGTTAAAATACATTCATTTTATTAAAAAGAGGCGGTCTAAGACCACGCCCTACCTCAGCCTCCCCAAAGGCGCAAGAAAATGGAGGGTTTTTAGATTAACTGGAGGCAAATATTTTATCTGCTAACACTTAAAAAAATCTGGCCGCGTCCGGATTGTTGCGGCTCACTTGACCCCTACCCGCGGCGTCAGTCGTGCTGGTCCCGCGCAGACAGTGGCTGGAACACACTCACCCAGGGCACGCTTCTCCTGCCTTTCGCTGTGCGCACCCAAAGCTGGAAAGCAGAAGGCGACGCGGGAGGCGGGTCGGGTCTCCGGGTCCAGCGAATTCGCGATTTATCCGGTTTCAGCGCCAGGGCCGGAGTCTGGGGAAGAACTCCTTAATTCCGGCCATCACGGACCTGGGTAGGGAGGGCGAGCAGCGCCTAGCGCTGTCTGGAAGTGTAATGCGGTGCGCTCCGGTCACCCGTCTGCGCTCCAGGGAGATTTCTCATCTGACTGCCCTGGGCCCCTTCACTGTGTCGTTTCCCCTGTCGGCCACCGGACCTTCCCCACCCAGGACTTTCTGGCGTGGGGAGCCGCCAATGAGCACCCCTGAAGGCTGGGGTTCGGGATTTTAGCTGGGACGATCAGCGCGGGACTCGCGGCTGAGTATGAAGATCGGACCGGAGGACCTGTGCGTGGCCCGAGGGGAACCTGTCCTGGGTTCTGGCGCACATACAACCTGCGATCTGGGCTGGCTCGGGTTGGGCCAGGTGGAGAGACCTGGCTGGGTCCGAAGCGCCGTCCAAGCCTTCCGGCAGTGGGCCGGGCGGTTCGGGGCGCCTTTGCGCACAGTGGCCACTTGGGGTCGCACTTTATGCCTGTTTGAGCGTCTCCGCGGCGGGCTGACGCCGGGATCTGCTTAATCGTTACAAAACGTTCAAACAAAAACAGGGCCCGTTCCCCAGCAGCCGAGAGCCACTCGGAGCACGGTCCCGGGCTGGCCTCGGCCCCGAGCTTCGGGGCACTGAAGTTTTCGTGCATCTGGCGGGGGGAAGGGATTCAGAGCCTCTTGGCCGATTCTTTCCCATTCGCCTTCATCGTGAGCATTGGGGGATGGGGTGAGAGCGGGAGCGGCGGGGGCCAGGGGAGTCGAATCTCAGGGCTCCGCCACCGTACCCGCCAGGAGGGAGACGGCCCTCTCTTGGCCCGAGAAAGGTCCCCTGTGGTTAAGAGTTGGGTCTGAACACAACTCTCAGAGATCCAACCTCGTTCTCCCCAACACGCAAATACAAGCAGACCTCCAGAAACACAGGCACGCACAGCACACACTCGCACGGCCTGAAGCCGCGAGGACACTGGGCGGGGGCCGCTGGGGAACAAAGGGCCCGGGAGGCGTTGTCCCGGAGCTCATTCTGAGCCTCCTTGGGGGTGACACGGGCTGGGGGTGGGGATGCAGAGAGTATCGAGCAAGGAGAGCGCGCCAGGGGGTGGAAGCGGCAGCTTGATCCAGAGGTGGGGCGCGCACAGAAGGCGAGAGTGCGGGGGCCGGGACCTGGAGGGTGTGGGGGGTTGGGCCCAGGCCGTCCGTCCCACTCTGCTCCAGCCCTCCGTAAGGCCTCCGCGGCACCCGGGCTGCTGGGGCCGCCAGTCAGCTGACGCGGGGGGCGGGGGAGCTGTCAGGCGCGCCCCGCCCTGCGCCGCTGGGCCGCCGAGGCCGTGCAGCTATTGGCCAGCGCGCCGGGCAGCCCGGGCCCCCGCGCCCCGGTGACATCAGGAAAGCGATAAAAGGCAGCAGCGGTGCAGGATCCGGCACAGCTGCACCGCCTGGCTGCGAGCGGCTGCGAACGAGAGAGCTTAAGAGCAAGAGAGGTAGAGAGCGAGCGGCGGGCACTGGCCCCACGCCTCCCCTCCGCCCCACCGTGCGCCCCGCTTGCCTCTCCACCCCGCCCGGCTCGACCCGGCCCGGTCCCGGTGTGGGCACAGCCCCGAGCTCTGGGGCCGTGCAGGCAGCCTTGGGACTCTCCGGCGCGCCGCCGCGTCCCCAGACAAAGACTTGGCCGGCGGCCCCGGCCCGCTGCGCCCTCGGCTCCCCGCCTCTCCGGCTCGCCGCTCTTCGCCCCCGCGCTTAGCTCAGCGCGCCCCGGCCGGCCGCAAAGTTTCCCGGGCGGCAGCAGCGGCTGCGCCTCGCGTCAGCGATGGCCGCGGAGCTGAGCATGGGGCCAGAGCTGCCCACCAGCCCGCTGGCCATGGAGTACGTCAACGACTTCGACCTGCTCAAGTTCGACGTGAAGAAGGAGCCTCTGGGGCGCACGGAGCGTCCGGGCAGGCCCTGCACACGTCTGCAGCCAGCCGGCTCGGTGTCCTCCACACCGCTCAGCACGCCGTGTAGCTCCGTGCCCTCGTCGCCCAGCTTCAGCCCGACCGAACAGAAGACCCATCTCGAGGACCTGTACTGGATGGCGAGCAACTACCAGCAGATGAACCCCGAGGCGCTCAATCTGACGCCCGAGGACGCGGTGGAGGCGCTCATCGGCTCGCACCCAGTGCCACAGCCGCTGCAGAGCTTCGACGGCTTCCGCGGCGCGCACCACCACCACCACCACCATCACCCTCACCCGCACCACGCGTACCCGGGAGCCGGCGTGGCCCACGACGAGCTAGGCCCCCACGCGCACCCGCACCATCACCACCATCACCAAGCGTCGCCGCCGCCGTCCAGCGCCGCCAGCCCGGCGCAACAACTACCCACCAGCCACCCCGGGCCCGGGCAGCACGCGGCAGCGTCGGCGACGGCGGCGGGCGGCAACGGCAGCGTGGAGGATCGCTTCTCCGACGACCAGCTCGTTTCCATGTCAGTGCGCGAGCTGAACCGCCACCTGCGGGGCTTCACCAAGGACGAGGTGATCCGCCTGAAGCAGAAGCGGCGGACGCTGAAGAACCGGGGCTACGCCCAGTCATGCAGGTATAAACGCGTCCAGCAGAAACACCACCTGGAGAATGAGAAGACACAGCTCATTCAGCAGGTGGAGCAGCTTAAGCAGGAGGTGTCCCGGCTGGCCCGCGAGAGAGACGCCTACAAGGTCAAGTGCGAGAAACTCGCCAACTCCGGCTTCAGGGAGGCGGGCTCCACCAGCGACAGCCCCTCCTCTCCCGAGTTCTTTCTGTGAGTCGTGGCGGGTCCTGGCCCCCGCCCTTGCCCCGGCCCGGACTCCCTGTCCCGTGCCCCCAGTCCCGGACTCCCCTGGACCCTGTCCCTGCCGCGGCCCCAGCCTTGACCTGTTTGACTTGAGCGAGAGGGAGGAAGGGCGCGCGGGCCGCGAGCGACGGGCGGGCGCGCGAGCGGGCAAGGGACCTTGGCTAAGGCGAGGCTAGCGCACGCCAGCGCCGCCTCCTAGACTCGAGCCAGAGAGAGACGAGGGAGTGGGAAGTCCGGGAGCAACTTTTCTCCAGGCTGGAGAGCGGCGAGGCATAGTCCCTGAGTCCCCAAGGCCGTCTGGAGACTCCTGGCTTTATGAACTTTGAGCGTTAAGCCCGGGCCACTGCTTTGTCACCGGGAGCACAGCCCGCCCCAGGAAGAGAGGAGCAAGGAGAGGAGAGGAGAGGGACTCTGGCGTCCCGGCAGGCGCGAGGCGAGGCTGAGCAAAGGAAGGACAGAAGGACCTGACTGTTCAGAGTCCGGAGAACACTGGCTCTCAGCCCCGAGACGCGGGCCTCAGTTAGGACGTTCGGCGCGCAAATCTCATCAGTTTTATTGCCTGCTCGATTATATAGAAAAAATACTAAAATCTGCATTAAAAATATTAATCCTGCATGCTGGACATGTATGGTAATAATTTCTATTTTGTACCATTTTCTTGTTTAATTTTAGCATGTTGTTGATCATGGATCATAATCCCCTTATTTCTTTGGGTGAGAAGGGATCGCAGTTCGGAAACTCCAGCGGCTGCATGCCGGGTTTCAGTCCGGCAGTCGGCTTGTAAATACCCGCCCCGCCAAACCGCTTAGAAAACGTGGCAACAAGCTGAGTGTCTTTGTTTGGGCTTATTATTATGGAATTTTTGTTTGTAAGTAAAAAAAAAAAAAAAAAAAAGAAAAAAGAAAAAAGGAAAAGAAAGGAAAAAAGTTCTGGGCATTTTGCATCAGAAAACAACTTTGTCTTGGGGCACCCTTGGAAGTTGCATGTTTTCTTCCCTTCCCCTATCTCCATTAGGTCCCCTATTTCCTCCAGCTTTAGTTTTCTATGTTGTTGGTGTGGAGAGAGAAGACTGCGGTCCCAGCTCTTGAGTACAAGGGCAGGGCAGGGCCATCTGCGGAGTTCCGCACCGGGGAGGCCCTGGCTTGTACTCGCTCCCTGCCTTGTCTTATGGCTAAATTGACTCCCCTAACAAGAAAGGAAAGGAAAATAGATCTTTTCCTTTATGCTTTTTATTGTAACTAGAATCACCCCAGGGTCCCTTTGAAACCCTCCAGGCCTGCACTAATTGCAGGGCCCCGTAGTGTTCTTAGGGTGACCGCCTCGGCCTTCCGTGACATTGGCCAATGGTCACCAGAGCTTGTATTAAACCAACTGCCACGTTCAGAATGTACCAGAAACCCAAACATTGGCAAGTAATTTTGCAACTTTCAAGTGCGTTCTTTAGACCAATGCATTGTGTTTCTTTTCCTGCTTTTGAGATAGTGGGAATAGTTATTGGTGATATCCTCCCCTCCTTCAGTTGTATAATAGTTATAGGGAAGATCTGGGTGTTTTCTTTATTTTTACTTTTTCTTTCTGCAGGTCAGTAAAAGGATTTAAGTTGCACTGACAAAAATACCAAAATAAAAGCATATTTTTAGTTCCCATTTGAAATTGCTGGCGCTGCTGGCCGGATGCATTTTTTTAGTTTGTGTTAGTTGATAAATTAACAGTAATAACAAGATTGTATGAACCGCATGGTGCTTGCAGTTTTAAATATTGTGGATATTCGTCCTGCATCAGAAACGAGCTTCGGTTTTTACGGATTCAACTGTGTTGAAATCAAACTTGCAGCAACAGAAATTGTTTTTATTTCATGTAAAATAAGGGATCAATTTCAAACCCTGCTTATGATATGAAAATATTAAAACCTAGTCTATTGTAGTTTTATTCAGACTGGTTTCTGTTTTTTGGTTATTAAAATGGTTTCCTATTTTGCTTATTAAAACCATGGAAATGGTGTTTATTTAGGGGACTGCGTTCGCACAACCTTGACTTTCTTCTCTTGCCTCTTCAAGAGTCACACCGACTTTGGGGCACTGTCACCTCCAAATCTCCCTCTTGAGTGTGTGAGTGTGTGTGTAAGTGAGCCTCAAACATGTTCTCTGCTTCTCACCCTAGGTACAGATCCCGGTCAAGAACCGATTTGTAAGCTGAGTGGGTGCAGGTCCAAAAGGCCCTGGAGTCCCTGAGCATGGGGCATATACTACTTTTTCGGTGCTTTCACCCTTGGCCATGAGGACTGACCTGCTAGTCTGCCTGCTCTGAAATAGCAATTGAAGGAGACCAGGATGCCAGGAGCTGCCACCCTGATGGGGAAGCAGAGTCTTTTTGGTGTCCAAGCCCAGCTGATCCACTGCTCTCACCCTCCTGCTTGAGCTGAAAGTCTCTTTTCTCATGCCCAGTGTATCTCTCTGGGAGCAATTAAAGCTGCCCAGAGCTAGAGGCCTCCTCTGAGTAAGGGCCTATCCTCCTCCCCACAAGGCTGGTGGAAACAAGTGTAACCCAGCACCAGATCTTGAGGTGCAGGACCCTCCAGACAAGAAGCCCCTCTAGGTGGACTTTTTTGGGGTAGTATGCCCAGGGTGGCCTGTAGCCCTCAGTTCCACAGAAGGGTGCTACCCGGCTGGGCCTGGATTCAGTGGTTCCTCACTTTGGGGGTTGGGGGGTTTGGGTCATCATTCTGGCGCAGCAGCTCCAACTGTAGCCTGGAGATCACTGACCGGGAGGTGGCCCTAGAACCTTTCCTTTTCTTGATTCTTGGAAGAGCGGTGCCCGCTTAGGTGGCCTGCAACCCCTTCCAGCCTCCTTGGAATCCTGTCTATAACTCAGGGTTGGTCTCAGACACCTCTGGGAGGTGGAGCAGGACCCACAAACCCCAGGACCCTAATGAGGAGGTGTAGGACACCCAAGCAGTAGAGCACTAGTCAGGAATCTGAGCTGGTGGAGCCTGGGAGAAGGAAGGGGAGAGCAGAAGTAGCAGGGAATAGATTTTGGCCTGGATCCCTGGAAGCCTGGGGGTAGGTGGTGGCAGCTGGGGTCTGGAGAAGAGGCAGGGGGCCTAAAAATTAAAGGTACAAATAACACTAGCAATAACTTACATTTATATAGTGCTTTGGTGTTGTTCAGTAGGAGGCAAGCTCAGGATACTAGCTTGGATTTAATTCCAAGGCCCAGTTCATTTCACCAACCAAAAGACATCTGGCAGGGAAAGCTTTGGCTGTGATCTGAGAGGAGGAGGCAGCCCGGCCTGGCTGTGGGGTAACTGCTGACTTGTGCACTGTGGAAGGAGCAAGGGGGTATGATTTGTTGGGTAACTGCAATATGCAAGCGCTCCTGCACAGAACATGCCCACAGGTACAAATGCATCCCCTTTAGGGTGAAAGAGGCCTCATTCAGTGGGGTGCTGGAAGAAACCCCACTTCGTGGCTCGGTGGCTCCAGAGACCAAGGGAATCATGGACTCTTGGTGGTGGAGGCCTTAAACCTGGTGACCTGGCTCCCTTTGGTACCGTCCCATGCAGACTAGCATCCTCCATCCTCAGCCTCTGAGATGGTGAGGGTTGTAAACTCCAAAGTGTTGGTCTTCCTTCCCCAGATCACAGGGGCACTGACACTGGCCTAGCGACGATCACCATCACATTGCACCCAGAAGATAAGGTGGCTCAGACCAGTTCAGAGTGACCAGCTGCATCTCGGAGAATGTGACAATCCCGCCGACACGGTCCTAGTGACACACTGACACAGACACCTACGGCCTGCACCCACATTGATGCCCGGCGCAGGCCTGTCAGTCTCTGCACCGACCCACCCAGTGAGCCTTAGTCTGCTCAGGGCGCACGCGGGCGAGAGCTGGGCAGAGCCCGCAGCTCTTCGGAGGTGGCACGGGCTCCCAGGGCGGGCTCGCACAACAGGCAAGCCCCAGCCTCGTCTCCGCCTGCGGCCCGCCAACTCGACCCACCAGTATGCCCCAGACACAGAGAGCCCACTGCCCGGGAAAAGCGAACTGGGTCCCGAGGCCCTCGGGCTCGTTGCACCCCGGCGGCACCCCACAACCTTCATCCTCCTTTCCGGTTCCCACCGCTCCCCGCAGCGCGCGGGCTCCTTGCAGTCCTCCACGTCCCCAGGGGAAAACCCTCCCAGCGCCAGAAGTCTTCCAAGCCAGCACCGGTCCCAAGTAGACAGGCTGGCGCCTGCCCCCGCAAACACAGGAGGAGGCAGACACACAGACACCGGGACGCACGCAGCGGGCACACGCGGGCCCCTGGACTGGGGCTTCCCTCCACGTCGCGCCCCTGGCTGGGGCGGTCGCGGTTCGGTCCGGTGCGAAGCCCCCGTCTTGAGACCCCCGATGCCCCCGGATGTGCGGGAGGCCGTGCCGGCTGCATCTGCCGCCGCCGCCTTTGGCGAGGCGGGTCGGGGAAGGCCCTCGGCGCGGCTTTGCGGGAGCCGCGGGTCCCCACTCGCGCGGGAGGGTGGAGACACTAGCCCCATCCCCTTGCCTCCTGGCACCCGGCCCTCCTTTGCCATTTCACATCCCTTTAGCCCTTCTTTTGTACCCTCTGTCATTTCAGAAAACTTTCTCCTTCCGTTTTGATTTCTCGTCTGCCTTTTATCCCGGCGCTGCCTGGAGGGGCAGAGCTGCGGGAGCGGCTCCCGAGGCGTCTGCCGTGCGCGGGGAGGAATGAGGGGTGGCGAGGTAGGGCCTGGAGTCCCCGGAGCCACCGCGCTGCGCCGCTGTCGGGGGCCAGCTGCTCCGGGCTCTCGCCTGGACTGCTCTAGCTCCGCGGCCGCTCCCTTCCGTCTCTCCGCCGGCGGCAAGGTCGGCTGGGGATCGGCAGGGAGCAGCGTCCGGCCGGCGGGCCAGCGGCCACATCCCGGCTCCCAGAGAAAGGCTCTCTGGGGCAGCTGAGGCTGGGCCCTAGACCCAGCTCCCTTTTCAGTCAGGCCGGCTTCCCGCAGGCCCTAGAGCCTGGGCATTTCTGTGGCCCGACAAGCCCCCTGATTGTCAGAGGCCACTTCAGCTGGTGCCTGGTCCCACACTGGCAGCGGGAGCTGCCAGGAACCGGGCCAGATGCACCAAGCTGGTTGGTCACTTGGCTTTCCCTGTGACCTGGCGTTACAGCTTCTGCCACACCAGGCAAACCCTCCACTCCCTCACCCAGGGGTCCCCACTCCCCAAGCTCATCCTCTCTGGGGTCCTGGAAACGGTGGCTTTAGAGTTTCTACTCATTCCCTTGCAGGCTTTCAGATGCAAAACCCGAATTCAGCGCCCAACCTTCTGTTATCAGAAAGTAAAACCCTGAACTGCCTCCTTGCGTAACCTTCCCTCTGCAGCCTGCAGTCTGCTGGCCTGGCCTCTCATCCAAGAGATAGTTGTGTTTGGATTTGTTATGTAAGGAAGGGAGGATTAGAGGTTTTCTCTGCCCCTCCTCCCCCCACCAAAATAAAAGTCCTCAAATGGCACATCCTGCAGGCAGCAGCAGCAGCAGCCGTGGCCCCTCCTAAAAGACGCCAGTGTGTTTGGCAGGGCTGCTCCACGCTGGTGCCTGGCACAGCAGACTCAAAAGGCCAACCAGCAGAAGTGAAGGGACAGTCCTATGTCCAGAGTGTCCCCGGTCCACAGAAGCAGCCACCACGGGGCTTCTCGGGCTGGGCTCTCCTGGCCCAGAAGCTTAGCCTTGTTTTGGAAAAGACAGCAGCTGCTGCTGCTGCTGGAATTTTATTCTTTCTACAGTTCCTGCCCCTGCGAGCATGGAGTCCAGACCATGGAGGGCACCTCTTTCACCTGGGAAGCCCCTTCTACCATGCCCTCCATGGCTCCTTCGTATCCTGTGTGCCCCCTCCTTGTCGGAACACCTTTACCATGTTCTACGTGAATTTTCCATGCCTTATACTTCTCAGTCTTCTTGATATCTTTCTCCGTTGTCCTCCACATATCATCTTAAAAGATGCACTTAGATAAGAAAATCAGAGCTAACTGTTCTCACTTGGAAAAAGTATGTGAGGTAAGTTGCTGCTTCATGGTAGAAAAGCACTTAAATTAATAATTAGGATTTGTTCAGAAGCAAAACTCAGTTTTCACTGCCTCTGTGCATTCTTCGCATATGGAGTTACTTCCATGTAAAATAGCAGCCACTCATTACACATTCTTTTGTATTTGTATCAAAGAGGGATGATGTTTTTAGGTTAGAGGGGCAGCTTCAGAGGCAGTGGGAGAAGGCCTGGTACTTTCTGGAAGAAGCCAGTTTCAGCACAAGAAGGGAGATGAAGTTCACATGTTCAATATTTATGTTGCTGTGATTTCTTTTTTTGGCACTCTGTACATCTTACCAGGGCTTGAACTTCTTCCAGCAAATGGACAGTGGGTGGGAGGCTAGAGGGTGCCCATTTCAGAGCTTTGGGACGTGAGGCAGGCATTGATCTTGGCCTGTGACTTCATCAGATTCAGGAGCCCAGGCTGCCCGTAGCTCACTCTCAAGTCTCCTTCTTTCTTCTCCTGATCTGTCACCGTCACTGTCCTGACTCTGCCAGTGTTACAGGCATCTGAGCCCCATGCAGGAGAGGCCGTGGGCCGGGGCTCAGTTCTGCCTATCCTGAGTGGGCAGAGAAGGGCTACACTTCCCAGTGCAAGGCCCAACACCTGCCCTCCTTTGTGTCCTGGGAGCCAGAGCCTGGTACACATGTCCCTTTCCATGGACACTGGGCAGGCAGGTCACAGAGCAGAAGAGGTATGGCCAAACCCTGAGGTTTAGTCCGGTACGACATTTCACTTAACTCTATGAAGTGTGGGCTACCATTATCCGCAGGTCAGGGACTGGTGAACAAGGTCCAGAAGGGTCATCTTTTTCTCAGTGTCACCCAGCAGAGGAACCAGAACTTGAATCTCCATCTATCTGATGCTGAAATTTGTATTTTTGCCACCCAGCCTCACAAGTCCACTACCCCTTATCTGAAACACTTGGGGAGGGGGGAGGGGGACCAAAGTGGGGTGGGACACAGCCCCCTTTCAGGACAGTTTTCTTTCTAATTCCCTTTGCAGAGGGTAGTCGCTTTCTTGGGGGTGTGCTTCAGGTTCTCCAGCTGGCAAGGCAAAGAAATGGGCAATGCGGAATTGGAGAGGCGGCAGGACAAACATGAGGACACGGGTGTCGGAGAGAAACTGCAGCTCTGTCGCTCCCTTCAGTCTCCGGCAGAGGAGTACGGTGGGACAAAGCGTGTGTGTGTGTGTGTGTGTGTGTGCGTGTGTGCGTGTGTGCGCACACGTGTGTGCGTGTCTGTGCTGTGGTGGAGGAGGCCACTTTGGGCATCGTTGTCTTGAGACACTGGTGCTGTTTATAATGAATGAACAGTTCTCTCACCTTTCATCTGTTCTCAACTGAACTTTCCAATAAATATATCACAATTACCAAAGCAAGCGTTTATAGAAGCAGCTTCTAGGTGAGGCGATTTCGATGGAATCATCCATAGTTTAATGAAAGCTGTTTCCGGGGTAATATCGAAGTTTTGGGTGTGCACATAGACATGCTTTATGCTCTTAGGGCTGGCGCGTGCATAAACACACACATGTACACACTCATGCTTCCATACACAGAGGCAGGCCTGTGTGTGCACACATGTGCTCATTTGCTAGATACACACTCTCATATTCATGTGCAGGTATCCATGCACACATATATACACTCATACATTACACATGTATTCATATGCATGTATTCATGCCTATATGCATGCGTTTCCAAATGCTCATGCACAAGCATTTACACAGTGGACATACTGTGTTCATAATTGTGTGCACAGAGCTATAAGGATTTGTACTCACATTGGAACACAATTGGTTACACATGTATATGTGCTCTCATAAAATGCTTACGGGTCTGTGTACATCCTTCCATTCTTACATGAACACACATACTCGCATGTATAACTGAACACCGGCCTTCGTATTCATTCACACAAGCACCGTGTAACAAGTGGAATGTGGCACTAGTGGGGTTAACGGAGGCCCCAGACTCCCATAAATATTTATACGAAGCACTCAAGCTCTCAAAGTGGGAGACAAAACTTCTCCCCACGAGGCCTGTAAATCACGCAGCTGCTGCGTGTTACCTGTCAGATCCAGGGCTGTGTATCCAGGACTCGCTCCACGAGGGTGGCCACATACGTGCTGGAGCACACGGCACTCTCCGTGCCTAGCCAGGCATCCCAGCAAATGTGCCAAGGTCGGTCCCCACTCCTAGGATTCCTCTGCGAGCAGTGAAAGGAAGCATTTCAATGCTGCTGCTGCTGCTTCTGCTGCAAGTGCAGGGCTGGAGGAATGGAAAGGCATTGCATGAATATCTGAGACTCGGCTTCTCCGGTAGAGACAGGAGTTATCCTGGAGGGACAGCACGTGGGGGCCTTGGTGAGGAGGTGGGTGCCAGAATGAGGTGTGGGTCCTGGGACAAGTCCAGGTTTGGTACAGTAGGGACTCCAGCCTCTGGAGCTGCTGTCTCTTACCAATGTTTTGGGTCCCGGGAACGTACTGAATCACAGTTCTCCACAGTGCTATAACCCTGTGTTTAGGGGATACTGTGCTTCTAGCCCTGCCATCTAAAGCCATTCATTCAATCACTGCACAAATATTTGTTGTGCCTTCCACATTCCAGGTGCTGTGCTAGCTGTTGGCAGCACAGCAGTGAGCAAAACCAGAAACAATCTCAGCCCTCATGGAGTTGACGGTCTAACAGGAGAGAGAGAGAGACATCAGGCAGATATTGTACTAATGAGTGCACAATTTCAAAAAGAGATAACTGCCACGGAGGAAGGCAGCCTGGCTCTCTGAGAGCATTCGGATGACAATGGAGCATGGGGAAGAGTGATCAGGGAGGGCTTCCTGGAGGAAATGACGTTTGAGATGGGATCTAAGGTCTGAATGAAAGCTATCCAGGTAAAATGGGTAGGGGAAGGACACTCCAGTCAGTGCCATTTGGTAGAACTTTCCGTGAAGAGAGAAATTTTCTTTATCTGTGCTGTCCAATAAGGTAGTCATTAGCCACAAGTGGCTATTAAACCCTTGAGATGTGGCTCGCGCAGCTGAGAATCTGAATTTTAAATTTTATTTAGTTTAAATTACATTTAAAATAAGTGATCAGAACCTCTTTCTCTTCTCTGATTTTTTTCTGTCCCTCGACTTTCTTATCTTGTTGCCTCTGTTTGAGCCGGACTGGCCCCCTTACTGTTTCTGGGACAGGCTGGTTATTGCTGTTGCTTAGGGATTTGCTGGAGCTGCTCCCTCTGCCTGCGCTGCTCGTCCCCCAGATAGACCTGTTGTGAACTTCCCCACCTCCTTCAGCTCCTTGCTCAAATCTCACCTCCTCGTGGGGGCTTACTCTGACCTACCCTGACCACCATCTAATCTGGCAACTTGACCCTTCCTCGCCGTAGGCCTCTCGACCTGTCTTGTTCTTCTTTACTTTTTCTTTTCTTTCTTTCTTTTCCTAGAGCATGAATCACCTTAGAATTTATTGGATTATTAGTTGGTTTATGGCTCATTTTCTGCTTCTGTCTGCCAGCACATAAGCTCTGTGAGGTCAGTGTCTGATGACTGTTTTGTTTACTGATGTTCCAAAGCACCCAGAATGGTGTCTGGCACTTCGGAGGACCTCAACAACCCAATCACTGGCTGAAGGAGTATGTGTGACATAAAACGTACTTAAAGAAGAAGGGTAATGTCTGCGAAACCGTGGGTTGAGTGCCTGGCTCGCTCACTCTATGTATTTATCTATCTTCTATCTATCCTGTCTATCTGCCTCTATGTGTTTTGATTCTCTAAAAAAATATATACTACTTAAAATTTTTTAAAAAGCTTGTTTGTGTATCATCCTCTAAAATCTCGTATGCCATTGGTGGTGCACTTTGGTGTCTGTGGGGAGAAAGAAGAAGTTAATACCTGATAAGAGAGGCAGGTGGGGGGCAGGGATGGGACACAGGGAGGGGAAGTATGTTGGGGGGGCGGGGAAGCAGAGCTCAAGCTTGTTGTTTTCCCCTAGATCCCGGTGGGTCTTTGAGAGAAAAAGGCAGGAGGTGTGGCAATCGGAGAAGGTCTTGTAGGGATTCGAGGAAGAAGAGCTAACTAGCATCCCACCTGCTTTCTGATCCTCCCACCCCCAATTTATCCTTCTCTTAGCTCTAACTTCATGCAAAAACAGAAAACAAAAACCAAATCCCCCAAAACCCCCAAACGAATGACTCCTTCCTCCTCGCTGCTTTCTGAGCTGAGAAGAAAGCCTCTTAAATACTTTTGTCCCCTTGACAAGTTATTTTTAAAAAGAAATAATGTCTCTAAATCCAACATTTGTGAGGACATTTTTTTTTTTGAAAAGAAAACACTCCACAAATCAACAGCTCTCTTGTTTTCCGCAGTTGCTGGGGTTTGGAGAGCAGGCTATTTGGTAAACAGACTTTGTAAACACCCAGAAAAGATTGCATTCGATGTCCTCAAGTTGAAATCAACCTTTCCCAAGCTTCTACTTTCTGTTTCGTCGATGCAGGAAGAGGCTCTCTAAAACTGGAGCCCGGATGAAGGGAGCCTGTCGGGCTCCCAGGAGGACATTTCTTCTGGGTAATTGTGGCTGTGAAATCAAAACACATCTGTGAACAGCTCCCCTCGCCCCTACCTTGCATTTCTCTAGACTTTTGTCTCTGCCTCACATTGGAAGAGATCAGGTATAAATGTCACTAGGCCATTTCACAACTAGAAACATAGAGTCAGGGGAGCCTTGTCTCCAAGCAGAGCTGGGGGAGACTGTCTCCGGGTACCTGCTAATACCACCGGGCCCAGTAAACACCTTGAAGTCCTTGTTGCTCCAGTTCTTGAGAAACAAGCTGATTTCTCGGGGACAAATCCACTTTCATGTACCCTCTCAGGTGCACCCTTCTGCCTGCTGCCACTACCACGCCTTAGTTTGGAATGTCCCCTCTTCCTTCTCGGTCAATTCCCAAAGTCTCATAACTTACCTTCCACGCCCCACCCTGCCCCTCTGAGACTGCCAGGGCCCTCTTTCAAAATCTCCCCTCTGATCACATCACTGTCCTGCTTGCAAAATCAGCAAGTCCTTGGTCCGTCTTTGCTCCAGAAGGCAGCAATGCTCCAAATTTCACTTCTGCCTAAACTGTGGCTTTGACAGTCCAAGATGTAGAGCTCAGACTCTGAGGTGATTTGGAGAAGGTCAAAGGGCAGAAGCCGAATGCATAGGCTCCTGGCAAGAGTCTACCCTGACCTTGAGGTAACCTTCTGAAGGGGACCCATACTTGCCTGCCTGCTGGCCTGTCCAGGCTCTGTCCCTTCAAGGTGAACAGAAAAATGATCTTGGGTTTTATACTTTTGTATAGAAGGAAACTTACATATCATTCGGACTAGATAATCGTAGATACCTTATGTCTAAAAGATCTTTCTTTTGCTTGGCCCCTGAAAAGGATGGCTCTGTTGTGTTTTCTTGATTGGCCCACCTTCCTTTCTCTGTTTACCTGAGGAAAGAGAGTACACCAGAATGCTGAAAGGGGCCAAAAACTCCAGTTCCCAACAGTAGAAGCATTGGGTTGAACACTGTGAAACTGTTGATATGTAATAGATTCATTCTACAGGTTTATAGATCTGTGAACCTGAATCTTCCAGGGCATATTGTTAAAACGATGGTTTCAAGGTAGTGAAGGAATTGATAATCACAATGACCCAGAAAGGGATCACTTAAGAACACACCATTTCAGAGTCATCCTGTTTTCATCTTCAAGAGATAGATCAAGGGTTGGCACTATGAAATGTTTTACAACTATTCACTCACATAACCTTCACAATAACCCAAGGAGGGAGAGAGATATTATTATACCTATTTTCTGGATGAGAGATGGAATCACAGAGAGGTTAAGCAACTTGCCCGAGGATGCACAGCTCATAAGTGGCAGTGCTGGAATTCAAGCCCAGGCAGTCTGAATTTGGAGTCTATATTTCCAAACATTATACTTTTCTGAGCCAGCGGTTGGATGATAGGTGAGGTAGGTGAATATGTAACTGGCTGAAAAATGCTTCTGGGATTTTATTTGGTGGAGATTTGACTCTGAGAAGAGCATCCTCCTCAGACAACCCTGCATCCTTTTCTTAAGCCACCTATGTTCCATTGGGAACATTGCTGTTAAATTATTATTAATTTTTTTCTGAGATATTGGCATCTAGTTCTGCTAAGATGGGTCCCCATGGCCATGAGGGCACATCCCAGATCCTATAGCCTGGCCTTCGGGGCCCCGCAGCACCAGTCCCTGGTCCTCCATTCTTCACTCCTCAGCCTGTGCCCTGGCCAGACTGGACCCCAGAACCCACCTGGAGTTCTCTGACTTCCACACCTTTGCCTGAGCCGATCCCTACGAGGTTCTCTGGCACCTGTGGTCCTTCCCCGTTTGGGTCACCTTCTCCTACAATTGCTTCTAAAGGAAGACATTTTCCTGGGGCCAGAATGAGGGTCTGGAAGGAATTCAGGTGGTACAGCCAGGTAAGGTAGGTAAGGTAGACCTGGGTTTAAACCCAGCCCCTCTCAGTACAGCCATGGGGACTTAGGCTAATCACTTCATCTCCCTGAGCCTCGATTGCTGCTTGGTAAAATGGGGAACATCTTGCCCACCTCTTCTGGTTCCAGGAGGGGTCTTTTGAGATAGAGTGTGTCGATGATGTCTGGTGTGGTGGCCACTGTGATTATGGGGGACATGGCTGGGCTTACTGGTGTCTCTCCAGGAAGCTGTAAGTTCTTTGTAGAGGGCCAGGTCAAGCCGTCTCTGGTCCCTTGAAATGTGTAGGGCCAGGCCTTTCAGGAAGCATCAGGGGCCCAGGAAATGCTCCTAGAAGCAACCTGGAGGGAAGGAAGCCCAGACTCATTGCAGCTGGAGAGATGTGAG
Organism: Avahi laniger; assembly: GCA_963575035.1. Taxonomy (NCBI): domain Eukaryota; kingdom Metazoa; phylum Chordata; class Mammalia; order Primates; family Indriidae; genus Avahi; species Avahi laniger. Next base: position 33,826 of record CAUYSK010057374.1, read on the forward strand.
GCCGGTCTGACTGGTTCCATCTTCTGCCACCTCAGTGTGCATGAAATTGATTGGCAGGGAAGGCCTTGGAAGGCGGTGGGTGTGTAAACCTCAGCAGGAGCTCCAGAGAAGTGTGATTTACAGCTGTGAATATACATCAGGAAAGAATCTGGAGTTTCAGCCCTGAGTGCGAGTATTCTAACTCCCACAAGTTTTTCCGGACTCTCAGAGCCCAGGGCTCTCTAGGGTAGAGACCAAGCAACATTTGCATGATTGCCCTGCAAACTTGCCTGCCACCTTGGGAACCACTTTGTGGAGAGAATACTTAGACTGAGGGCTTGGGTCCCTAACTAAGTGACAGCACAGCCAATTTCTGGTATCCATGTTTCTGTGAGTCTGTGTGGGGTAAGCACGTCCTGGTACACATGCGTGTGTGCACATGGGCTTCTGGAAGAGTGTGTGTGCGCATGCATTTATAGCCACAGAGAAGCAGTGTGCCTTAGTGGTTAAGAGGAGTCAGGCTGTGTGGGTTTGACTGTCACCTCTGTGCTTTCTTGCCCTGTGACCTGGCACAGATCATGTCACCTCTCAGGGTTTCAAATTTTATATCCTCCGAATGGAACTGTAATACTGTCAGGCATTAAAGCTTTTGTGAGAATTAAGTGAGATAATGCAAATAAAGTGCTTAGTTTAGATCCTGATGCGTAGTAAACACTCAATAAACAGTGACTGCTCTTTTCGTTATATCATAAATATAACATAGGTATTGTGCACAGGAGTGCAGGCTCTGAAGCCCGAGTGCCAGCTCCAGCATATTCTGTCTGTGTGATCCTGGACTAGTTACTCAACTGTCCATGTCTTAGTCTCTTCATCTGTAAAATGGGGATAACACTTGTGCCTACCTCGTGGGGTTGTTGTGTCTGGCAGAACAGTGCCTGATAGATATGTAGTGCTCATAGCGCTCTGCTGTTACTGCCATCATGGTCACCAGCATTGCCACCACCACCACCACCCTAATCCTCATCTTCCCCTTCGCTGCCATGATCATGACCTTGTCAGCCATTGTCGGTGTCCATTTACTCTAGAGGAAATCTGCTGACAGGGAGAACTCTAAGGCACTTGGTCCATGCTCAGGTCCTAGAGAAGGGCCCAGTGAGGTCTCCAGGCATCACCCAGGAGAGCATATGGCCCTGAGTTCAAGTCCCGTCCTGCTGTGAGTGCTCCCAGAGACTGAGAGGTTTGCCAAGTTCTCCTGTTAAGTGGCTGAGCACCCCGAGGCATGAGGTGTTGGCTCCATGCTCCAGAGTCTCTGTCTCCCTAGAGTCTGGCATCCTGTGAGGGATATTTGATCCTGTGGAACCTCATGGTGCAGGGTCAGGAAGGAGGACGAATGGCATGGAACAGGAGCCAAGAGGAGGGTGGGAACTGCTGGGGAGTGTGGAGCAAGCTTTGGAGAGGAGACAGCCTTTCAGTGGGGCTGGAAGGCAGATGGGGCTGGAAACAGGGCCCTCGAGGGAGAAACCAGCTTCGGGGAAAGCTCAGAGGTGGCAGTGGAGGGAGTTTTCAGAACAGCGAGAGGGCCAGCAAGATGTCCCGTGTGGCTGGGGAGTGAGGTGTAGGAGGACAGCTAGGATCGGGGAGTGCAGGCTGCACGCAAGTCCTAAGGTGACTTGAATGCCAGGGGGGAAGTTTGGGAATGACCCTCCAGTGATGGACTCCTGCTGCCAGGTTTCGGCTGTATGACCCAGCCCGTGGCCACAGTTGCATGAACCAAGCTGGGCCGATAACCTCCTCTTTCCTGGGAAATTAGGGTTTGGATTCCGGGGTGCTGGTCAGAGTATGGTAGAAGCCTGAACAGGGAAAGGGGAGGAAGAGAGGGTGGGGGCAGCCACACCCAGTCTTTGTGCATGAGGAACCAGAGAAGGGCTTTCTGTAGAGAGAGGAGGGTGAAACAGACAGAGAGGATACTGAAGAGGTTTAAGATGGCTTAATGAAGCTGTATAACAGAGTGAGCTGAACTATACTAAAAAGTAGTTAAAAAGAAAACCAAACCAAACAAAATAAAACCAAGGTAGATGAGTAATGTTCACCAGAAGTGACATTATGACATAAAGTCTGTGTTGAGATGGGCCAAGAGTTGACCCTGGGCCTCCTAGTGGCCAGTGGAAAGATGGAAAAAAGATCAACTTTAAAATCCATGAGAAAAAGCAAATCCACTGCTTGGGAGAGACGTAAACGTTTCTGGTTCTGGGGCTGGAGACAGAAATTTCTCTGGTGGATTGTGAAATGCCTAGGCAGATTTTTGGTTAGAGAAGGAGGTGAGTGGAGGCAGCAGAGTTTACTTTGGGAGTCAAGAGACTGGATTCTGTTTCCAACTTCATGCATGACCTTGGAAGGTTGCTCAGCTTGTCTGAGAGTTAGTTTCCTCTGCTGTGACACGGAGGCACTTGCCTTAGAGGGCTGTGGAGGTGAGGGAGAGATGCAGTGGAAGTCGCAGGCACACAGGAGCTAGTCAGTGAGGCCAGCCTGCCTTCCTCCCTCCCTGTGAAAGCTGCCTCCCACCCTTTAATTAAACTTTTTATTGCCCTTTTGCCCCCTCTTGTCCTGGGCCAGCTCCTCCCAAAGTCCACCCCTTGCCCCTGGGACCGGGGCATAGCCAGGCGGCTGCTGGCATCGTGGCTCCTGAAATCAGCGGGGCCCACAGCTGACCGCTGGGCCTGTGTCCACAGTTGAATGCCCTCAGAGCCACACTATGCCATCTCGAATTCTCCCAGCACCTCTCCCATGCCCAGCCCTCGGCGGAACTCTGCTCCCCAAGTCCAGCCTAGCACCCATCTCGTGCCTCCTCAGTGCCCCATACATCTTCCCCACATGACCCCCAGGAATAGATACGTAATTGTCTGCGTAATCAGTTGTTTTAACATCCATCTCCCAGCTAGAACACGCGTGTCACAGGGCAGGGGTGTAGTGGCGCCTGCTAAGCACTTGCTATGGAGTAGGTGCTCCAAGCATATTGGCTGGGTCGACAAACGGAGGAGTGGAATGCATGCATAAATGGAATGAAACTTTGCAATGGTTGCTCCTGAGGGGTCAGGATTACTGTCTCCATTTTGTAGTTAAGGAAACTGAATTTTCACCCCATCTTTCCACCTCTTTGCCAATTTCCACTCATCCTTCAGGCTCCAGCCCTCAAGAAATCCAGGCCTAAAGCTCTTAATTGGGTCAGTCAAGCCCCCTTCAGCCTCGTCATCCTTAACCTGCTCTTCTCCAAGATGTGCTCTGACGCCCTTTCCCATCTGTTCATCCTCTGGGAACTGTTTATTTGGTTTCCTGACCCTCTTAACTCCTAACTCCGTCAGTCGTGTGAATTTGCAGGGCCCAGTGCAAAATGAAAAGAAAATTTTTGTTTAAAAATTATTGAGACGTTCAAGAGGACAACAGCAGAGCACTAAGCCAGGCGCCGCCCAAGTGTCCTGTGTGCAGCCTGTCCTGATTCTGTGACAGTGTGGACCTGGGAGTCCGCTGTACCGCTGCCTGCTCCAGCCCCAACCCTCACCTGGGGCAGGCTACTCATTATCATCTCATTTAAATATCGAATGAATGAATGAATCAATGAAAGCAGATGCATGAATAAAAGTCATATAACCTCTGCTAGCCTTAGTTTTCCCCTCTGCATGATGGGACTATCTTGCTTCCCTCCCAGGCAGACAGTGAGGTCTCTCTGAACCTTCAGACCACTGGATCATGTTGCACACTTGCTGGAACTAGTCAGGTCCGAGTAATCAGAGGCCAGAGGCCAGTCCTGCATGGGGCAGAGTGAGGCTGGCCTGATAAGGTCAGTGGACTCTGCTCTCTGCAAGTGGCCAGTGGGCCTCCTGTGATGTACTTCTATCTGGCGGGAGCCCAGGGACTGGGGAGAGGCCGTGGGCCTCCTCTTCTTTATAAGCCACGTTTAGTGAGCACCTACTATGTACCAGGCACCACTGTAGGCACTTTGCATGCACCATCTCTTTTATCTTACTTCATTTTGCAGATAAAGAAATCGAGGGGCAGAGAGTGACAGTAGCATGTCCTAGTTAGCTAGTAGGTAGGGGGCAGAATCAGCCGTGGAAGCCAGATCTGTCAGGGTCCAGACCCATGATGCATCAGGAGAGGTATTTGTTCATAGAACTCTGTGCATGTGTGCTTGTGCACATGTGTGGGACTCCAGAAACATCCCGTGTTTGGTGTTAGACGCTGCTGATGCTCTCTGAGGCCTAGCAGCGACTCTCCAGGCAGGCCTTCCATGTCCCTGTGGAGGGAGCCAGCCTTGACCAGGGTCCGTATCAGCAGCCGCTAGTGCTATCGAAACTATGAGACAAACATCCCCGACTTTCTTGAGTACCATTTGTGCACAAACATTTGCTTATGTGTTTCCTTGTCTTTATTTTTTATGATTAGACAAATAATAATGTTAAGCTTAAAACTGCACTAAGACTTTCGGGACACTTGCATAATCTTGTTTTAAAAAATCAAGGAAATGCACAATGTAAACAGAAATTAAAAAAGGAGTCAGAGGCCCTGAGACACTTTTTTCCCGCTACAAAACCATCATGAGTTTGCGCATGAACAAGCACACGCACTCCACACAACACACACGTTACACACACATCCTACATACGTCACTCGCCATACATACCATATGCCACACACATCACGCATGCTTTCGCTCTCCTTTCAGAGACTACAGAGGCCAAAGGCCAACTGCCCGTGTTGAAAACTGGGATCCGAATGTTTTTACACGGAGCTTACAGTACGCAGCTTGACCCGGGCTTAACTTCTCCCTGGAGTCTCACACCTGTCCACTTCCCACCTGGTGCCTTGAAAGCATTTGTGTTCTGAAACTTGGCAAGATGGATTTTTTTTTTTTTTAATGGGTCCAACCTATACCTGGTGTTACGAAACTCAATTTTTTTCTTTTGCTTAACAATGTGCTTTGGACATCTTGTCTGTACAAAGTCTGACCTCACGCTTTTTAACAGCTGCTCAGTGTTCCAAGGATCTGCAGTTGGAAACATTGCCTTTTATAATCCTGTAGCAGTGGGCATCCTCTGGATTAGAATGTATAAAACAGGAGACTTCAAAGACCTGTCCTGCCCAGAGCAGCTCAGAGTGGTCAGGCACCCAGAATCGCGGGGGATCTGTGGGTGCTGGCTTTGACCTTCAGAGAAACTTGGATGGGAGGCTCTGGGCCCGTGGGGAGGAGCATGGGACTAGGTTCTCTTACACAGGGACTTCCACTCCCCTGCTCACACATTCACACCCATTCCTACGCTACCGCGTCAGAGGCCCTAATGCCAGCATAGCGCTCCCTGTCACATACCCCACCTGCTGTCATAGATGTGACCCTGGCCTCCAGGGTGTGGAGGGGGCATGTTGAGACACCTCTGGAGCCCCTACCACATGCCCAACCTTTCGTGTTATTGCGTGAACGCATCACAGACGAGGAAATTTTGAGGCTTAGACAGGGTGTGTCCTCCCCACGTACACAGTGGGTCAGTGGCAGAGCCCGGTCCACACCTCGCTGCCCTTTCAGACCTTGGAGGAGTTACCCAAACCTGACCAGATGTGGGGCCCGGGACCCTGAGAGAGGATGCTCTTGGACAGGGGGACTGTAGCTTGCCCATTGTCAATCCAGCTGCCTCCAGCCCCTTTCAGCTCTCAGAGCCCCAAGAGAATCGCTCGCTGGTGCAACTCAACCCCAACAAGTCTACAGCCAGGAGAGCCTTTTCCATCTTCCCCCTAGGCTAGGAGCAGAATAATGGCCTCCCAAAGATGTCCACGCCCTAATCCCTGGAAACTGGGAATATGTTGCTTTATTGTGGCAGGAAGGACTTTTACAGATATGATTAATATTAATGACCTTGAGATGGGGGAGAGTACCTGAATTATCTGGGTGGGACAAACGTCATCACAATGGTTCTTACAAGTGGAGACCCTTTTCCAGCTGTGGTCGGAGGGAGATGTGACCAGGGAAGCCGGTTAGAGAAATGCAACGTGGCTGGCTTTGAAGGTGGAGGAAGGGAGGCAGGAGCCCAGGAATGCTGGTGGCCTCTGCAAGCTGGAGAAGGGAAGGAAATGGAGTTCCTAGAGCCTCTGGAATGGGGTGTAGCACCGTGATACCTTGATTTTAGCCTGGTGAGAACCATGTCAAATTTCCCACCTGTAGAACTGTAATTCAAACTGTAATACAGAACTGCCATTCATCCAGAAAGATCCATGTGTTAATCCAGAGGGCCCTTGCCAGGTTGTATCACACACACGTGCATGCACACGATCCGTGCTGCTAATGAATTTGAGTGCTTGTGGGGCCAGACACATTTCTAAGTAATAGTAACAGCAATGATAGTACTATTAATTCCAATTCTATTAATACTGATATTAATGATAGTAATGACAGCAAACACTTCAATCATGCCCAGCACGTGCATTCTGCTGAGTGCTTTCCCTTTATTCATTCATTCAGTCCCCATAACAATGCTAGGAGGCCGGTTTTCCTTCCTTTACCCAGTTTGTATTTACCCATTTTACAGGTGGGAACACTAAGACACAGAGTGGTTAAATAACTTGCCCAGTCACACAGCTAAGAAGAGGAGCTGGGATTTGAATCGAGGCCACCTGGGTCACATTTATTTACTCTTACAGATACAGACACACGCATTCCTTCACAATCACACTCATAATTACACACACACTTCACACGGTTCCCACCAGACCCTGTCACTGGCCAGGGGACGCGAAAAGACCAGGTGGCTAAAACTGAGTCGGGGAAACCCTGGCTCTGAAAGGGATTTTCTCAGACGGGTTACGGCAAAGCTTCAAACAATGATGCGTCCAGCAAGAAAAAAAATTGCTCATTTTTTTCCCTGAAATTTTACATCTCTTTTTATGAAACTTCACTCATTTCAACTGGATGATTCGATCAGTGAGTAGTTAAACATGAATCAATGTGTCAGGCTTGGCAGAATTTTTCACACCCGCCAGCTCACAGAAGAGGGCCGTCCTGGGCGGGCTGGTGTGTCCGAAGCTGGACTGCAGTAGGGTCCAGGGCATCCTGCTCTGCTGGGCCCCCAGCCCCCACCTACCCCCAGCTGGGCGGGCTGGGCAGGAGCAGACTGCAGAGATAATTGGTGCTTTCAGGCAGCCAGCTGGGGAGTCACTGCCCCACCTCCTTACCTGCCTCTGGGGCAGGGCTGGGCCAGTCCGGCTGCTGGGACCTGTTGGGCTGGTTTGGAGGCTGTTATTACCCGGGCTCTCTGGGAAGGGATGGAGACCCTGCAGGAGTAGGAGGGAGGGGTTGGGAGGGGGGATGGGGAGGCTGGGGAGGGAGAGGGTGAGAGGAGGGCGAGAGGACAGGACTGGCCTGGGGATGGAGGGGTGGAGGGGTGGGGGGCCTTGCCTTTGCTCATCCTGGCTTAGCGCAGATCCCCCCACCCCCACTGAACTCCCACACTTCCAGTCCAAGGAGAAGGGCCCCATCTGATTCCCTGGCTCCGCACAGGGCCTGGCATAGAACGAGGAGGGAAAACCGCTTTGAGGAGCTCCCCCTAAGTCCCAGGCAGCCCACAAGATGGGGGTCAAGCCTGACTCTGTTTCCTGAAGTCCCCCACTCAGTCCAGTAAGGGGTGTTGGGGCTCTCATTGAGTCTCAGGTATCTTGGGGGTAAGGGGGGAAGAAGGGCACGGGGTCCACTCCATGGGGATCCTGAGAAATGATGGAGCTGTCTACACAGCCAGCTCTCTGGGCAATCTGGCTGAGTGCAGTCACCCTCCTTCCTGCTCCCGGCCACTGTGGGCCTAATTACCAAAATAATTAAGGCGCAAGTCATTTTCCACTATTATTCTCCATTGTCCAAGCGCATTCATCAACCCCTAACAGCCTTCTTCTGACCCACTTAACTCTTTCCCCTCCCTCCCGCTCTATCCTTCCAACACGCAACGCACTGTGGCCCTGCGCTGGGGCTGGGGTCCTGAGGCCACGCAGACCCTCGGAGGCTCACAGCCCTGCCTGTCTGAGGGCCTCACGGAGGCATCTCAGGGGAGGTGACGTTAGAGCTGAAGGATGGACAGGTGGGGTGGATGGTGACCACCGTGGGGCCAGCCAAGGACGTTCGCTAAATTCCCACTCAGTGCCTGTCCCACCCATGTCCCTTCTCAGTGAGTTCCCACACAGTGGGAAGTGGGCCTGCTGGCTCCAATTGTACGGTTGGGGGAGTCAGCGTTCAGAGAGAAGGGATGGCTTGTCCAAGATCACACAGTTGGACTCAGGGGCAGCGGTGGGATTCAGACCCAGGTTGGGCTGACTCCAAACTCTACAATCCCCCAGAGAACTTCCTCCACTGGGAAGGGTATCCCAGGCTGAGGGAACTGCCCGCATGCTGGCAAAGTGGGGGTGGGATACGAGACGGTGGTTCTGGACTGCTGGCGGGTGCCTGCTGCGGGAGCAGTGTGCATAGGTAGGGCCCTTACAGGGTTTGGCCAAGGTCAGGCTAGGACAGGTCTGGAAAGCCAGCCTGGGGAGTTTAGGCTTTATCCAAAGGGCAATAGGAGGCATTGAGTCATTTAATCTGGGAAGCAGCAGGGACCCAAGAGGCAGGATGGCCTGGTGTGGGCTCTCGAAGCAGACAGGCAGGGTTCAAATCACTTACTGCTGCGTGAACTTGAGCAAGTCCCTTGACCTTGTATTGCTCCCTAATGGGAATAATAGCTCCTACTCTGTGGAGCTGGCAGGAGCATTGAATAGGTGCAGCATGCAGCACAGAGCCTGGGGTACGATAAGGGTTACCAGCTATTCATGTCTTCTTTCAGAAAGCTAACAACAAGGGTGGCTTTGCAGCATTTTCAGGAAGCCCCAGGAAGGGTGTCTTTGATTTCCAGAAGAGAGATATTGAAGCCTCTGGAGGCTGAGGTGGGGAGACTCTCAGAGCCCAGGTGAGAGTGGGCCTGCTGGCTCTGGGAGGCCAGGCAGGGGCAGTTTTCCTCCCACCCTGCTTTGTGGTGACAGAGATGCCATAGTTCACCCACGGAGGCCCAGCTGCTCCTAGGGAGCAGATGTAGGTTGCTGGAGCCCACGGCTCCATCCACCTCCAGGAAAGGGCAGGGCTGGTGCTTGGGGCAGGCTGGATTTTCGTGTGCTGCTCTGTGTGCACAGACTGGCCTGGGCTGAGTTTCACAGCAGCCGGCCCTTTCCTGTCTATCCGGTGGAAGAGGTGGAAATGTCTCAAGAAGTGCCGTGGCCTGGGCTGACCTCCTGTGGGGTCCCTGGCACGTGCCATGGGAGCACCCCCTGAGCCACTGACCAAAGAGTGGCTTTGGTTAGTTTCAAAGGGGACCGATTGCTTTCTTAGGCATAGAGATTGCACCCCTGAAGCATCTTTCAGCAGGGCCAGCGTCACTGCCAGACACGCTAGGCACCTTGCCTATCCTTGCCCTTTAAGGGGTCCATAGAAATGTTTTAATGTCTTTAAAATCAAAAGGGAAAAAAGAGAATATAATCCAACCTGTGTTATATTCATCTTTATACCGATAGCCTTAAGTTAGAATTTTTAGTATGCTTTTATGGAGAAAGGGGCCCAAGAAAATCATATGTGGGATGAGTCTTTGCAGTTTCTTCTCCTGCAGGAAAAGATCCCAAGAGACCAAAAATGTAGGTGCTGGACTCAATGGAACCCAGTTCAAGCCCTAATTCTATTCCTTAGCAGCTTCGTGACTCTGGCTAAGCCACTTAACCTCTCTGAGCCTTAATTTCCTCATCTGTAGAATGAGGTAAGGAATGAACGGGAGGTCTTTAGCAAGGGTATACCTCTGAGCGCATAAAAAGGAAACAATGTACCAAAGCTATCAAAAAGGCGATTGGCCTGGAGGTCAAGACCACTCACTTAGATATTCGGCAGATATTCACCGAGCACCTGCTGCGGGTCAGGCTCTGTGCTGGGCACCCTTACCGCCTGGCCCCCACCTGCTCCTCAGCCTCTGCAGACCCTCGGGCCCACCTGCCCATGTGTGTGTCCCCATCAGCCCACTCCCCATTCCCGTCTTCCAGAGACCTTAAGGTTCCCTGCCTACTCCCCCTTTCCCCCTTTCGTGTCTTCACTTCCGCTGCCTTACTTGCCACTGGTCCTTGGACTCCTCTTCCTGACCTGGCCAAGCGGCCCCACCGGGCCCCAGCAGAGGTCAGCTGCCATCTTCTCGCCTTTGGCTCCCGGCAGGAGGAGCTGCCTCAGCCTCTGCTCCACCCACACCCCCATGCCTCAGTGGGTCCCATTTGGACACGACACCTGCCCCCCACCCCTCCCCTGCAGAGCCACATCCAAATTCAGCCTTGGAGTTATCTACTTTAACTTTTTCCCGACAATCTGCAGAAACATGGGTCAGGTGACCTCTCATTTGGAAATGTTGACAACCTCAGCTTCCTAATAAAATAAAAGCTTGTTTTTATCTTTTCCCTGCCAAAGGCATCACAAATGATTGATTGATTGATTTAAAGAAATTAAAACATGTCACACATTTTATAAGCAACTTAACCACCCATGCTGGAGCCTGGCTACCTGACATAAAGATTCCAGCTTTAAATGTGGAAATGAGTATTTTTCAATATCAAGTCAATATAAGATATGAAAAGAGGAATAATGAACAAAAATAATTTTTTTTTCCTCTTAAATGGCACAAAAAACTTGTTTCTGGAGCTACGGATTTTCCATGGTTATATCTATGGTGTAAATAGAACAACAGAAAAATGAGTATTAAAAAGTAATCATTGATGCAGTCAAGAACACTAGGTCAGTGAGCTGGAACTTGACTCCTCTCCTCTCCTCGGCACTTACCCAGCCAAATCTAAAACTCTGCCTTTATCGTTGTCTGCTCTTAGGTGTTCAGAGTCTTCTGGCCCTTGGCCCCTTTCTTCATGGCTTCTTGCCAACTTACTCTTCAAACCTACGCTACTTGATGAACCCATATTCTTCCTCCCAAAGACACACCTTCTTGCTCCTCCTTGTGCTGTTCCTCTGCCTGGAACATCCTCTCCCCTGGTCCTCTAGAATGTAAAGCCCCTGATTTACAGAAGTCTTCTCTCCTGCACGGATGGATCCCAAGCTCCTAGAGCAGTGCCAGACCTACAGCAGGCACTTACTAAATACTTGGAGAATAAATGGCCAGCCTAGAAAACTTCTACTTAAGCTTCAAAACCTCAATCAAATGTTCTCTGCTTTTTGTGTCCCCCTTGTCCCCACTTTCCCTACCCCCAACCCAGCAATGTCTGGCACTGTAGTCTCTGCTTCCATTCCGCTTTGTGTTGACTTAGTGCACTTTTTTCACGTCTGCAAATCAAGGGGCATCCTGGCCTTTGGAGCAGGCAGAGCTGGGTTCCAGTCCTGCTTCTGCCACTTCATTTGCTCATTCACTTATTCACTCAACAGAGATTTATGGGACATCTGCCTCTTACATGCTGGTCACTGGGAATTAAATGCGAAACAGACTGGCATCTACTCCTCATGGAAATTCCCATAGGCACGCTGCGTAGCCTGCCTGTGCCTCAGTTTGCTCAGTGACAAGGGCAATACCACCTTTCTGAGAGGCTTGCTGGGCAGACGAAGTTCAAAGGTGCAGAGAGGCACTCAGTGGGTGGTAGACTTTACCCAGTCCTCAGCTCCTTCCAGGAGCTCCTCCTCAGGGCCAGGGGAGGGTTCCTGTTCCCTTTCTCCTCCCCTGGGCACCAAGGAGGAGGCAGTAGATGTTGACTGGTCACGAGGATGGCGGTGCTGCTCTCGCTTGTCTCTCTGTGGCTCTGTCTGGCACACACATGTGCATGTATGTGTGCACTCACACATGCGTGCGCGCGCGCGCACACACACACACACACACACAGAGTCAGATATGGCCTGGCTTGACCTTACAGGCTCCTCCAAGGCCCAGAATCATCTTTCATCTCTGAGTAGGCCAATGCTAGGGACAAGCAGAGTCCCTAGCACCTAGGGACAAAAACCCAGGATTTGCAGGTCTGGGAGAATGCATGCTTGTCTTGGGGCAGAGTGTGCCCAATCCCCGATCCCAGCTGGCTGAAGCCCCAGAGATGGTGCACTTTTACCTAATTTCTCAGAATCTCGGGGGACAGTGATGCAGGGCAGATTAAAGAATCACCCCCTGCCCCACCCCCACTCCTATACCTCTGTCTGGCCATTCATGCTTCAGTGCCTGACATGTGACCGGATGGCCATAGGCCGGCTCCCTTGAGCAAACAGCAGCGCATGTGAGCAGCATCTGGCCTCAGGCTTGGACATGGCCAGCTGGTTACAGAGGACTCTTGCCCCCATTGTGCAGAGGTGGAGGGGCAGATGGAGTACCTGGATGCCTGGGTTCTCTCCCTAACTGCAACTTCAAGGCAAGATCTGGTACACATCCCCGATTTTCTGTAGGCCTCAGTTTCCCTATTTATATGAGGGGCTGGCTGGCTGGTAGGAGAAGTAGGGCTTAGAGCCTTTGTAGCCCCTTTATTTTTCTGTCAAATTCTTGGGTTTGGGGCAGAAAGACATACTTGGGCCTTTCAGATTTGGATTCCATACACGTACACATTTCTTGGGCACCTGCCCTGGGCCACCCTTAGTAACCCCTGGAATCATCTCCAAACGCATTTCATTCTGAGATTCAACCTCTCCAACATACCGTTTTCCTCAGTTCCCTCTAGGAATTTTAATGCTTTTGGGGATCTTCCAGGTTACATGGAAGAATCTGAAGAGACAAGGTGGGTGAAAACCCCTGGAACCAAAGCAGAGCAACATCTCATATCTAGGAGACGGGGTGTCGAGGTCTCTGGAGGTGTAGTTGGAGGGGCTTGGTGGAATTCAGAGTGTGCATATTACATAACCTTATTTGAAATTATTATATAATTTCGTACTTGGAAAGTTATTTTAAAACAACAAACCTTGGAAAATAATGAGTGTGAAGACTCGCTTTGCTGATTGGGACTGAGTAGAAGACATGTTGAAGGAGATGATGGCTTAAAATTAAAAGCTGAACCACTGAAACTGCATTTTTATTTATTTATTTTTTTGGTCAAACATGGTCAAATAGTGCAATCTCATATGTTTTGACCTAATATTTTGGGATTATCAGAAGAGGGCATGGGTAGCTGAGAACTGCGAGTGTTTGCTGGGAGGGGGGAGGGGTCACACTGTGGCAATGATTGGAGAAAGAGGGGGCGGCCAACGAAATGCAGAAGGGACATTCGGAGGGTGGGCAGGCGGGGTGGTCAGTTGTCCAGCACCTTGAGACTTGGGGCTGGGAGAGGACCCAGGCTGGGATAACCCAGCTGTTTGGCACCTGCAGCCCGGTCCAGCGTCTCCCCTCATCGCTCTGCCTCAGTGTCTTTGCTTTGGCTACACTCATTGTCTGTCGTGCCCTCGAATGCCCCAGGCATGCTCTCAACCTCGGCCTCCCTAAGGCTGTCCTGTCTGCCTGCCGTTCTCTGTCCCTGCCTCTTCCGTGTCAGATGCACACTGTCTCTGTTCATCCCTCAGATGGTCACCTTCTTAGGTCTGTCCTGCTCCATTTGCCAGACATGCTTAGATGACCCAAAGGCTGTGCGTCTCCATTTTATAACTTTAAATTACTTGTCTGATGTCCATCTTCCCGGCTAGACTGTGAGCTCCTGTGGGCAGGGCTCCTGTCTGTTTTGTTTACCACTGTATCCTGTCCTTAGCACAGTGCCTGGTACAATGTAGCAATGCAGTAACACTGAGGAATGAACAGATGGAACCCCCAAATCTTCAGGATGCTGAAGTCCAGGTCCCTAGCAAGCCTGGCCTCTTACTCAGCCAGATGTGGTCTTTCTAAATGGACCAAGGGGAGCTTTTGACTTTGGGAATTAGCGTACATTTCCATCGACAAGTTCAGAGCATTGAGAAATGAGGAGCTGGGTCGTCAGATGGTTTTCTGATTATCTATTGCTGCAGAACAAACCACGCCACAACTTGCTGGGCCCTTGCAGTAGGCTCATAGGTTCTGTGGGTCAGGAATTAGGAAAGGACACAGTGGGGACAGCTCTTCTCTGCTCCATGATGTCTGGGGCCTCAGCTGGGATGATTCAAATGGCTGGGGCTGGGGGACCCACTTCCAAGATGGCTTTTTCACTGCAGTGTCTGGTGCCCGGGGTGGGCTGGCGGAAGACTGGGCAACCATGAGACTGTCAACTGGAGCACCTACATATAACCTTTAGCGTATGGTCTCAGGTTAGTAGGGCGGTGGAATTTCTTAAAGGCAGCCCATGACTCTCAGTGCAGTTGCTCCATTAAATAGAGCAGAAGCAACATGGCATGTTACGATACAACCTAGCAAGTCATATGGTGTCACTTCTGTACCGTACTGGTAAAAACAATCACAAGTCACTCTGTGTCAGGGGGAAGGACCATAGATCCCACATCTCACTGGACATAATATCAGAGGATTTATGGCTATGTTTTAAAACTGCCATAGATGGTTTATGCCACTGCAGATCTCTGGGATCAGGCTTGTGAGCAGACAGTAAACTGTATGCCCAGATACGTTTCCCACTCTACTTTTAGCATTGGCAAAGCACATTACAATCTGCCAGGTGGAGGTGGGAGGGGGCCTGTAGCTTTGTAGGCCTGGGTTTGAGTCCTGGTTCTATCACTTCATATCTGTAGGGTCTCAGGCAAGTCACTTAACTCATCCGAGTCTCAGTTTCCCCACCTGAATAGTGGAGGCAGGACCACTCCAGCAGGCTGATGCCATGGTGAGGATTTGGGGGGCCAGTGGGTGCTCAGAAATGGCCACCTTTGTGACCATTAATGCTCTTCTATGTCAAATGGGAGTAAGAGTGGAGACCTCACAAACTATCTTCTTGGCTTTGGGCCCTCATGACTAGGGGAGATTCACCTCATGTTCTTGGGCCAGTCACTCAGCAGGAATCTGGGGAAAAAGAGATGAACACAGCAGAGCTGCCAGGCCTTGGAGCGGCCACATCTGGTGGGTAGAGGGGTGGAGGGAGACAGCTGGGTGCAGAACGTTCTAGTGGAATGGTAATTAGTGGAAGCATGGCGTTCCTGATGGAGGTCTCCAGGGTATACCCAAGGGTCTTCTTTGTTCTAGTCTTAGTCAACATTTTTAACTCTGATTCAGCTAAAGTCTGAAAGCTTGCTGACTTCGTTGGGAAAGACCAAAGATGGGGAAAACGCAGTTTAATAAGAACTCATGTGAACAAGGCATAGCTATGGCTTTCGGCTGGCTCCCAATCCTACCCAACACTTATTCGGTATTGCGATAAGTGCTTTTCATGTATAATTCCATTTAATCACCCCAATAGCTTTATGAGGTGGGTACCTGTATTGTCTCCACTTTATAGGGAGACACTGAGACTCAGAGAAGCCAAGTGGTTTGCCCAGGGCCACACAGTGTGTTCCAGCTGCCAAAATGCTAATGCAACCCTTGACTGCGTGAACAAAAGCAAAGTGTCCCAAGCAGGGACACACGGCGTTCTTTGCTGGCCAGATCACCCCCAGGGCTGGTTCTCATTTAATTCAGAGACACTGGAGTCCTTCCAGGGAAGGGAACGAGAGAGATCTTGAAGACCTAGGACTTCAAAGCCATGTTCTATGGGGAGTTGCTTTCCTGACCTTTAAGAGAGAAAGCTGACAGGGCAGAACCACTCCCTCATAGCCCCGAGGGGCTGCTGTGGGGCAAAGAGAGCTCCATTCTCACTGTGAGGCAGAGCATGGCTCCATATTAGCCATTTAGAGTTGTCTGAAAACCGATCTGATTCCTTTGTGATGCAGTGGTCTTCCTGACAGTAGAGGTATTCAAACTGCAATGGGTTAAAAGTGTTATTGAAGGCAAGCTTGTTGTGGGAGGGCTGCTGGGCATGTATAACACCTCTGAGGATGCTTGACATTGGGTAGGTGCTTGTATGAGGTGACCCTCAAGGTTTAGGGTTAGGGCTCTCCTGGCTTTTCTATAAAAATCACATTTTTGGATCCAGGCAGCTTCTTGTATGCTTGGAAGGTAAGAATTATTTTAATGATGACCAAATATCTTACATACATTACTTCATTTGAACTTTATAATAATGCTATTACTTGTGCATACCTTTTGGGGTTGTAATAACTGAAGAAACTGAAACACAGAGAGGTTGAGCAACATGCTCAAGGCCACACAGTAATTGGCAAAACTGGTATTTGGATCCAGGCCTCTGGCGTTGCTTGCTTTTGTCCTTGCTTATGGATCTTCTAGGGGCAAGACTACTCTTGGACTCTCTGGTCAAATTTATAATGATAAGAGAGTGATTCAAGTTTCTTCTTGTGGTCTGCCTCTTGGATCTTTGGGTCTGTTAGCTGAAAAAGTGAGGATGCTTGATAAAACCCCTGAACCAGTAGTGGACTTGGGGTCCACTCCAAGCAGGAAATAATTTTGATTCACCCAATGTGCCAAGTACTCTGCCAAGCCCTGAGAATACAGCAATAAGTAAAACAGAAGAGATGCCTGTCTGCATGAAGCTTATTGTTTTATTGAAGAGACAGCAAGGAATAGGCAGCCACGGAGGGGGTGGGGGCTATGATGGGGTAGAGTGGTACTCATTGTAGTACTCACCGCCTGACTTCCACCGGACTCCTCTGTCCCTGCCTGGGGACTTTCTCTGGCTACCCAAGCCCACTGTGCCTAGCTTATGACAAGTTAGAAAATTGACGTCCATCATGAATAGCTCCCAACCAGACTGATGGGCCTGGTGGATTAATACCCCGGCTCAGTCCTCCTGGGCTGCCATAACTCAGAGGTGCGAGCTCCGCACTGAATCCCAGAGCTCCCGGCAGCGGGGACTTGCTTCGTACACACCTTTTATTGCCTGCTTTCATTTTCCTGTCTCTCTTCTCCTTTTCCTGCCAGTTGATACTGGAATCACTTCCCGAATCAACTACCTGCGCGTGAATCTTTGTCGTAGAATCTACTTTCGGGGGGAATCTAAGTGACGAAGACATAGGGCAAAGCCAGGGGACTCAGTGAGCCTAGAAGAGGGGCCACCTAGCCCAGCTGGGACAGAGGTCCAGAAAAGATCCCTAAAGCAAGAGAAATGTAGATTGATACTGCAAGCACGAGTGGGAGTTAGTCAGCTAAAGCGGGGTGAGTAGAGAGAGAAGAGGGACAAGTGTTCCAGCAGGGGGACTAGCAGGTGAGGAGGCTCAGAGGCAAGCCAGGATGGGGTGTGTGTGTGAGAGAGACAGAGAGAGAATGGTGTGTGGGGGGTCGTTATGGCTGGTCCATGGGGTGGGTGGGGAATTGTGACTTTTGAGACAGACCCCAGACTGTGCAGTCTTGGAGGACACAGGGAGCAGTTTGTATTTTATCCTAAGAGTCCTGGGGAGCAACTGAAGGGTTGTTGGCAGGGAAGTGAGGCCAGAGGGGCCAGCTAGGAGGACCTGGAAGCTGGGAGGGTGTCTGAGGAGGCCATGACCCACAGGGTCATCTGGGTCTGTTTTTTAAGCCCCTGAGAGGGGAGGGAGGACGAAGCCCTGCTGGGCAGATTCTTGGGTCCCTTTCAAGGAACTTCCTCTTGCTGTGCAGTCCCCCCTCTTCAGAGCCCATAAAGCCGGGCACTGCAGTAATTACAGGCTGGGAGAGGCCAGGACAGGGAGGCTGGGGAGGTGCAGGGGGCAGGGAGGGGGCGCCTGGACGACAGGAGCCGTCATGCTGGCCTGGCTGCCAGGGAGGGAGCGTGCAGACACCAAGGCCCCCATAAAGTCGCCCAGAGCAGGCCCTTTTACAGGCATTCTGGGCTGGGGCATGACATCACCGGGAGCCAATCAGGGGCTCCCCCAGCCCTTTTTTCTTCTTTGGGGCCTGTTTCTGCGGTTATTGAGGTACATTCTTGGTAAAGTGGATGCTTTCTTTTGGAATGCTTGAACCCGGGAGGCTTTGCCGCCACTGGCTTCGCCAGTCCTGTTTCGGCAAAGCCAGCCAACCCCAGTCCTATGCACCCTTCCAAGGCAGAAAAGCCTCCCAGGCAGACTGAATGGGCCACCCAAACTTCCCTTTAAGCCACAGCTTCAAACTTCTCTTAGTGAATCAACATCTTTTAAAATATATTCATTTAAGAAAAATAATCAACATGGTCTGAGAAACACAACAACAACAACACAGAAAATAGGGAGTTTCTGTTTGGATTAGAATACTGGCTCCACGCCTTACCACCTGTGTAATTCTTGGACAAGTTTCCATTGCCTCTGAGCCTCAGTTTTCCCATCTGTAAAATTGGCATGATGCTATCCACTTTGCAAGGTTGTTGTGAGGACCAGACTTAATGGATGGGTATTAAGTGCTCAACCACCATCAGCCATTATTTTAACAAACCCATTCTTCTTCGCTGCACTTGACTTAAAGACTTAAAAAGGCTTTCCAGGTCCATCTACTTCCCACACTGCATTTATGGGGCAGATGATCTTAAGGAAGACGGAAATGAGGAGCAGACAAGCTGAGGGTCTTGTGAAAGCTGCTCTTTCTAATTATGTGCTGTTTGTAGTTGTGTGAAGCGCGATCGTTTGTTAGCTCCAGTTAAAAGAAACTATAAAATCCATATAAAACCCAACTGAAAGTTTAGAAACAAGGGCAAAAACGTTCCACATAAGACTACCCGCCTTGCATCGCAAGTGCAGTGACTTTTATGCTAATACGTAGTTTGTACGTACTGGTCTTGATAATAAACTTGAAAGGTGAATCCAGTATAAATGTGCCTTCACCCCTTTGCCTGCTGTACAGTCTTACTGACGGTCGTATTAATGGCTTCCTATTATTTCATCACATTGATGCTGAGTATTGTTGGGTTTTACTTTCAATTTCCCCGTATTCTAAATATTGCTTCCATGAACATGTTTCTTTTTCCACAGAGCGTTTCTGTGCATTTGTCTCATTTCCTTAGGATAAATTCCCAGAAGCAGCATCAGGAGGTCTCAGGACAGGAACATTTTTGTGGTTTGTGATACATATTTTCCAATTTACTTTCCATAAAGGCTGTTCCAATTTACTTTGCCTCTAGCAAAGTTTGCCTGTTTAGCAATTTTAGGGCAACCTCACCAGCATTAGGTATCATTGGTTATTTTGCTTGCTATTAGATAAACTGTTATTCTTTACTATATTATTTTAAAATAAAATAAAATGATTAATTATTTGTGGATTCAAAGATGTATACGGATATTATTAATATGCATATCAATGGATTTATATTCTCTTTTTAACATTATCTGGTATTTTTTTGTAAATAAGGCAAGTCTTTCGCTGCGAAATGCAAGAATGTCATTCCTACGTGCTCGAGAAAGGCAAGTATATGCTCTCCCAGGCCAGACAGTAATAATTGTAATAAACTGGGGCTGCCGCCAAAATTGAAATCAACAAATGATTACAGCAGACAATGGAAGCTCAGACCTGGCCCTGATGAATGAAGTTGCTAATGTGGCTTCCTGGGGTGGATGTCAGCCAAAGGCTTCCCCTGTGACTTGCATTAGGTTCTAGTGACAGCGGTAAGTAGTTTGGGGACTTAGGGAGACAAAAGAAGGCTCATGGGGCTGGGGAGAGGGTGCAGTTTGGGGTGGGTCGGTGGAGTCTGGTTTCCATAGCTAGCGGAGAGAAGACCTTGGTGGAGAGAGGAGTTCGTAGGGGGTTCGCGAGAGGATAGAAATGCAGAGCGTTTGAGCTGGGCATGAGGCAATCAGCGTAGCCATCTCAAACAGAGCCCATCACCCAGCCCAGAGCTGAGCACCCCTGGTGGGTCTGACAAACAGAGCGGCTATGTGAACAGCCAGGCCCAGGTTCCCATCCTGGCTCCTCCAACTGAGACTTGTGGAAGATGTTGGTGTGGGTTGGGGAATGGCCAGGAACCCAGGCAACACGTCCTGTCCCTTTGCTTCCTAGCTTCGCGTCCTCTCCAGGCTGTGGCCCCACTGCCGGTTTGCATGCACAGCCTGTGTCCTTCCCCTCTCGGGCGGTCTTTCCTCCTCCTGTTTCTAAGCCTTACTCGGGTCCAGCTGCGCCCTTCTCAGATTTCTGTTCTCAGAACTCCTGTAACACTCCTCTGTACCGGGAAGGGTGACATACAAAATCTGCCTGTGTCCACCCCTCTTGTGTCAGACTTAGTAGGTGAAGCCTCAATGCTCATTCATCTTTGCAGCGCTGATGCTACTTCCCCTTCCTCCAGGAAGCCTTCCTTGACCTCTCCGCTTAGCTAATGACCCCCTCCTCTGTTTTCCTCTGTGGAAGCTGTCGTTGCTGTTCTTATCCTGCCAGGCTCATAGCTGGACTGTTTACGGGTCGATCCTCCTTTCCAGATGCCAGACTCTGCAGCCACATCTGTGTCTTGCTCCGGTATGATAACCTCATACCTAGCACCGGCCTTGGCACTTCACAGACTCTCAAGGAACATTTGCTGAATGAGTGAGTAATAAAATAAACACTCTACCATTTATAAAGCACTCTCACCACACATTATCTTATTTGGCACAACCTCATTGTAAAGGCGGAGAGGCTGGGTATTGTTATACCCATTTTACAGAAGGCAATAATGACACCAGCTAACACTTACTGAGAGTCTCAGTGTGCCAGGCCCGATGCTCGGCACTTTACAAGCAGTGTCCCATGTCACCTCCCCAACAACAAAAGGAAGTAGCTACCTGCACCATCCTAATTTCACTGGGAGGAGACTTGCTGGGAACAAGTAAACTAGCCAAGGCTACATTGCCGGGAAGGGACAGAGCCAGAATCTGACCCCGGTTCTGTGTGCTGCCGAAGTTCTCACTCTGCTACCGCTCCTCCCGAAGGCACCACCTCTCCCGTCTCCACCTCTGGACTCAGAATTTGGAAGAGAACGAACAGTGTCTTGTTTGTCCCTGCATCTCCGGTGCCAGGCACAGGGCTGGGCACATGCAGACGTCAATAAATGCTGATGAAATGGGCAGATAGATGGACGGACGGACGGCTGGTGTCTGCCCCAGCTCTTTTGCAAGTGGGGGAGTTTCTGCTTTTGTGCAGTGCTGTCAGGAGATGGGGTTGGGTTTGACTTGGGCTGATCTCATACCTGCGTTGCTCTTGTCATAAAACATGAGGGTGTGTCCTCCTGAGGACACAGTGAGCAACGTGCCCGCCCGCTAGTGCATCAGATACGTCTTGCCAAACACCGAGGGCAAAAAGAAATGCTCCCCTGGGAGAGCAAACAGCCGCCTCCCTCCCACGCCGGGCGAACAGGATCATTTTGCTCTGTCTGCACACACGCGTCCTTCTCCTCTCCCCGCTGATGGTCTTGGGCGATAACATGCTCCGCCCGGGGCCCAGAGCGTGGGAGCTGCAGTTGTGAGTGTGGCGGGTGCTGCGAGGGCCCGTGCCCCTGGGTGAAGTGGGCTCAGTGTCCTTCAGGGCCATAGACTCTGGAGGGAAGCAGGATCCCTCGTCCCAGGGCAGCGATGTCGGAGAGGGCCTGCCAGCGTCGGTGTTGGCCGCTCCGCCCCACTCTGGGCACCGCCCGAGTTGGCCAGCAGATTCCAGCCGCTGAAGGCGGAGCTGGAATTAGTCCTTCTGCCCTCAGCTCTGTGTGGGGCGCACCTGGCTGGGCATGGAGCTCAGGTGTCGATCTGCACCCAACGCCCAAGTGCAAAACTCAGGGCGCCGACGTTCACGTGCGTCTCACCTGGCTTTCCCATCGGAGCACTCGGCTTTGCCCGTGAGACCAGCTTAGGATGCCAGGATGGACAGTGATGGAAGTGAGGATAGTACCACTGACTGAGCATTTGCTCTGTGTCGAGCACTTCACGTGGAGTATCTCATGCAGGGTGCTGGGATCTCAGAGTGGTTAACGGCGCGGATGTCAGAGGTAGCAGGATGTGGGTTTGAGTTCGGATTCTTCTGCTGGTCACGTCACCTGTCTGAGAGGCTGTCTCCTCACCTGCAGCGTGGTCCGACTGGTAACAGTCTCCGTGCCTCGCAGGCTGACGGAGAGCCTGCGGACCCATGCCCTGCTCGGGACAAGCATGTCCTCCAAGGGAGCTGTCACCATGCCCTGGGCATGCTGACCCTCCGGCCCCTGAGGTCTCTGCTGTCTTGGCCGTGGTCCTGGGCTCCCTGCTGGCTGCCATCAGCTCTCTCGCTCAGCCGGTGGCCCTGGGAGTCTGTTTCCCATTTGTGTCCTCACCTGCGTCTCGGACTCGGGTTTCTTCCTTGGTGCTGACGGGGACTCTGAGAGGCGCCCACCACCCGCTCCTTCCCCGCCTGCCCGGAGCGGGGCGCTTCGGCGGGGCTTTACTTCCCTTTCGGGGCCTTCGCCAGGCCTGAGGTTTCCTTCTTCCCGCATCTTCTCTTCCGTGTGTGTGTGTGTGTGTGTGTGTGTGCACGCGTGGGGTGTGGGAGGTGTGGTGTGTGATGTGATGTATGTGTGGTGTGGTGGTGTGTGGTGCGTGGTGGTGTGTGTATGTGTGGTGTGTGTGGTGGTGTGTATGTATGGTGTAGTGTGATGTGTTTGTGGTTGTGTGATGTGTGTGGTGTGATGTGTGTATGGTGGTGTGTGATGTGTGTGGTGTGTGGTCTGTGTGTGTGGTGGTGTGTGGTGTGGTGGTGTGTGTATGTATGGTGTGTGGTGTGATGTGTGTGATGTGTGTGGTGTGATGTGTGTGTGGTGGTGTGTGATGTGTGTGGTGGTGTGTGGTGTGTGGTGTGGTGGTGTGTATATGGTGTGTGTATGTGTGGTGTGTGGTATGGTGGTGTGTGTATGGTGTGTGTATGCATGGTGTGCAGTGTGTGGTGTGTGTATGGTGTGTGTATGCGTGGTGTGCGGTGTATGGTGTGGTGATGTGTGTGGTGTGTGGTGTGTGTGTGTGGTGGTGTGTGGTGTGGTGATGTGTGTGGTGGTGTGTGGTGATGTGTGTGGTGGTGTGTGGTGTGCAGTGTGTGGTGTGTGGTGTGTGTATGGTGTGTGTATGCGTGGTGTGCGGTGTGTGGTGTGTGGTGTGTGTATGGTGTGTGTAGGCGTGGTGTGCGGTGTATGGTGTGGTGATGTGTGTGGTGTGTGGTGATGTGTGTGGTGGTGTGTGGTGTGATGTGTGTGATGTGTGTGGTGTGTGTATGGTGTGTGTATGCGTGGTGTGCGGTGTGTGGTGTGTGGTGTGTGTATGGTGTGTGTATGCGTGGTGTGCGGTGTGGCGCTGTATGTGACAGCAAGCTCGGGAGCCCTGTGGGTGACGTGGGCGAGGGTGGCCAAGGCGGCACTCAGGCAGGGCGGGGTTCGAGGCTCCGGGCTGCCTCCGCGCACCTGTTGCGCCCGGAAGGCTGGGCGGAGCGTCTCGAGCGCCCGCGTGTGTGCAGGTGAGGCGAAGGCCCCGTGTGCCGCGGACTCCTGCCGGCCTGCGCGTCCGAGCGCGTGGCGAAGGGCCAGCTGAGCGTGTGTTGCGGAGTGTGCCAGAGTGTGTGGGCGCCAGGCCGTGCACGCCCGCGTCTCCGACAATTCTGTGTGTGTGGTGGGGGAGGAGGGAGAATGTGTGTGCTCTCCCCCAGGAGACTCTGGGTGTGGGATGGGGTGAGAAACTTGTGGAGTGCGAAGGTGTGTTTGTGTACTAGTGTGTGCGTGTGAGTTTGTGCGCACACGCCTATGGCAGCGAATGTGCAGGGCGACGCGGCGTGCGCCCACGTGAGTGAGACCAGGGCTGTGAAGCATCACGAGGCGGCATTTAGCCGTGTCTGGACAGTCTGGGAGCACGTGATGTCTGGATGTGCTGGTGAGAGGCTGTGTGTGAAAGACACGTAAACACGCGCCCACACGGATACAGAGTGCGGAGGGGCGTAGGGCTGCGGGCAAGGAGCTCAGCAGGTCAGGCCCCTGCTTGGCGCTGTTGGGGGCTCCTTCTTGGCTCTGTTCAGAAGCGCAGGGCAGGGGCAGGACCTCTCCCTGGTAGGAGAGAGGCCAAGCCGGCTCGCTCTCTCTGTCCAGCACGGCGGGCGCCAGAGACAGCTCCGGATGCTCTGAGTGACAGCGAGGCCAGGTGGCCAGAGGAGGGGCCTGGGCTGGGGAGGCGGAGGAGAGAGGAGACCCCCACAGCCTGGCTTCGGGAACCCTAGAGAGGCCCAGAGCCTGTCTCATCATGATGAGGTCTCAATTTAGCTCCCCACATTCCCAATCCTTGGTGCTGCTCTCCCAAACTGGCTTAGGAGTCATCGAGCAGGTGACAATGACTTCCCGTGGCCAGCTGTATTCAGAAAGCCATGGGTGTCTCTTGTCCTTATCACCAGTGTCTTAATGAAGTTTTGAGAAAAATGTTTGTTGAATGAATTACTGAAATGTGAGAATGCTTATGGTTGCCTAGGGAAGGAGGGACTGTGTGAAACAGGCTTATTCTACAACACCGGGGATAGGGCATGTGGGCAGACTGTGCATGTGTGTGTGACTGCGTGCGTGTGTGTGTGTGTGTGTGTGTGTGTGTGTGCGCGCGCGTGCGCGCGTGCACGCACCTGAGTGTGACAGGTGGAGGGGAAGAATCAGGCAGCCACTCCCCTCCGACCACTTTCCCAGGCAGAATCACACTCCCCTTCCGGCTCCTGGGGGGCAGGGTTGGGGGCTGGGGGCAGAGTGTCAGTGTGGGGTTCCTGTTTTCCTGGGAGGGGCATCAGTCCTCCTGGGGGATTTGTACCAGCGGCTAAGCAGATAATTGCTTGTCAGATTGATTGAAGGCTTTTCAAAATGTCTTTTCCTCGGAACACCCTCCCTTCCCCCCACGAGCAGATTATTTGAGTTGGAACTGTTCCCCCTCAGCTTTTTTCCTCCTTTCTCAAAGTAGTAATTACTGCCCGAGTAGCCCTCCATGGCGTTTCCTGTCATTTGGAGGCTGAAGCCAGCGGCTGTTTCCTCTGCTGGGTGAACGACAAGCAGGCCAATTAGGGAAACACCCCGCCCCCAGCCTGGCCCTGAGCCCCAGGGGCTCCTGGTGGCCTCGGTGGGCCCATGGGGCCTGGCTGCCCCTGTGGGGATGGCGAGTGGGAAGGAACCGGCCGGCCAACTGAGGTAGCCCTGGCCCTCTTCCAAATCCTGGGGCTTCCCTGCCCCTTTGTGTCCTTGTTCCCTTACATGTGAGCTGTGCACAGGCTTTTTGGCCCCAGTAAAAACCCCATAAGCACTGGAAGATGACTATAGTTAGCAATAACATATTCTATAGTTAATAATATATTCTATAGTTATTAACATATTCTGTAGCTAGAAGGAGGATATTGAATCTTCCTAACACAAAGAAATGATAAATATTTTGAGATGATGGATGTGCTAACTACCTTGATCTGATCACTATATATTACATGTATCAAAACATCACTGTGTATGCCATGAATATATATAATTAATATTTGTCAACTAAAAATAATTTACACGCCCCCCAATAACCTGGTCACCCGCAGTGGCTTTCCCAAAGGAGCTCAGCTTCCATCATCGCTTCAGAGTTGAAAATTTTGCAAGTGTCTGCCGTTGTAAGTGGATCGATGGCTGGTGGGGATGAGCAGACAGGCGATAAAGCAAGGGTAGGGCAATGCTAATTGGTGGTGAGCTTGTGGGTGCTCATGACACAGTGCTTTCAACTTTTCCATGTTTCTAAAATATTTGTAATAAAATGAGAGCAAAAAGTTTGGAAGATCGCGCTACAGTCTTACTCCCCACTCCACCCCAACTCAGGATCCATAATCACCAGCAGCCTTGCGTTGCTTTTGTCCTCCTTCTCCTCCATCCCATCGTCCTCTCCCTGAGAATTTCCTCTCAGTCACAGAAGCCAAAACTGAGCAGGACACAGTCCAAGGTGAGTTAAAGAGCTGGGTCCTCTGAGTCAAGACAGTTTGAGTCTATTGCGAGATCTGCCTCTTTGTGACCTTGGCTGGGTGACCTACCCACTGTGTGCCTCAGTGTACTCATCTGTGAGCTGAGGCTAATGACAATAGAACCTTCACAAGGGGTTCAGCGTGGCCGGACTCCAGTGTGGGTGGGTCAGGGCTGGAGGGTTGGGAGTGGGAGGGAGGCTGTGGTGAGTAGAGCCTGGTCTCTACTCAGGTGGCCCAGCTGGAATCCCAGCCCTGCCACTTACTAACTACATGACTGTGGACAAATGACGCACATCTCCGTGCTTTAGTTTTCTTATCCATAAACAGGAGAATCCCAACAGTTCCGACCTTAGGGGGCTGAATGACCTGAGTTAATAAATGCAGAGAACTTAGAACAGTGCCCAGCTGCCCGGCCCACCATATAAAAATGTTTGCCATTATTGTCATTTTTAGACATGTGGACGTGGACACCAGCATGCACATGTGTGGACAGCTTACATGTGTATGAGTATTTGTGCACAGATGTGCGTCTGCAGCCAGCGGTTGTCTTTGTGGTGCATGTGTGTCTGTAAGTAAGTGTGTGTTGGGGACAGGGTTCAGGGCATCCATGGACCAATGGAACCCCTATGAGAAGACTCATCCATCCTGGGCAAAGGAGCCCCTCTCTGAGAAGTGGAGTCCTGGGGGTCTCCAGCAACCAGTGGCAGGCATCGTTTAATAGTCCATGTCACTTCCCTACTGAAAACCCCCCAGAAGTTCCCCATTCACTTATTCAGCCAACAAACATTCGGAGAGCATCAGACTGCATCAGGCCCAGCCTCTCTGGCCCCTTGCACTTGCTGTTGGTTATATATAGCTTGTTTGTCCATGCACATTTCTCTTTGGCTTCTAGACTCACATTAGATGTCCCTTCCTCTGTGCAGCCTTCCTGACTACAGAAGGCACCCAGGTTTTTACACCCACAGCGAGACCAGTGACTGTTGTTTGTCCAACACTGAATTCACAGTGCAAACGTTCTGAGTGAATGAATGGCTGAATGAACGAATTGCTCAACGTGAGGACACTCACAGGGGGTCTAGATTCTGTTGAGGAGTTGGGGGTCACCAGCTTCTTAATTCCTGCCGCTGTTCCTTCCATCTGTGCCCCTGGCTCCCCACCGGGCAGGCAGCAGAGCCTGGAGCCAGAGGGCTCAGTAAGGGTTAAAAAGGAGCGGCAAGCATTGGCTGCCGAGAGCTCCCCAAGGCTGCCAGAAGTGTTGGGAGCAGAGGGAAGCAGGGCAGGAAAGGTGTCAGTGTCCTTCAGATAAAGGGGACATTCGACCTTGGGAGCGGCCCAAGGCCCTCCCTGCATGCCAGGCCCTGACCCCAGGGAGGCCAAGGAAGTGCCTGGACTGCAGCAGTCCCGCTGGGGCTGGACCCCCAGCCCTGCTTTATCTCCTCATGCCACATGCCACCTAGGAGTGCCGGGCACGCAGCTCTTGGCCGGCTCACAGGAAGCAGAGGAGTTTCTGTGTCTCTAGGGGTCAGAGGTGACTGGGATTTGGCAGCCAGTGAAACAGGAACTTCCTGTGTCCCTCCCCAGAGCTGAGACTGGCAACTGGAACCTGGACAGAGCCGGTAGTCTAGAAATGCCGAAGATGTGATGTTCACTGCCAGTTCTTCCTGCAAGACGTGTGGTGGGACTGGATTTCACAGTATGTACGTGTACAGTGTGTGCACGCATGTGTGTATGCTCACGCACACATAGACACGTGATGGTGCATGTGTGCACACACACATGTGTAGTGTGTATGTATGCACTTGTAGGTGTGAGGCAAGAATTCAGGGTTTGTGCATCTCTGGATGCATCTGTGTTTGTGACTGATTTTATCTGCCTGGATGTGCCTGCTCTCGGCATATGTGTGAAGCAGGAATATGTGTGTGCTCATGTGCATGCTCATATATGTAAACATGCATCTGCCTGAGGCGTGTGTGAGCCTGTGTGCTGAACACGTGTGTATGAATGCATGAGGGCACGATTTCAATGCATATGTGTGTGTGCTGGTGATGAATGTCCTGACAAAAGTCTTGGAGCCCAGCAGGATGAAGCCACTGAAGGAGGAGATAAAAAGTCGTGATGCTGAAAATATCTGGCCCTTCAGTGGCCTTGAGGTCTCCGAAGAAAGTTTTGTGTTTCCTCCTTGCCAGAAAATACGATAATTCTCACTCAAATATATGAGCACGGGCACCCTTTATTAAATAAGACACACTGTCCAGCTCAGCCTGGGTATTAATCAGAGGGGGGCAATTGGAAGGAGTGGCAAGAGGGCCATCCTTAGGGGTGAGGGGTCAGCAGAGTTTCCCCTCTGCTAGGGAGGTGTCCTAGGCCTGGCAGCTGCACAGGCCTACTGCAGCCCAGCCCCAGCTGGTCCCAGGGTGTGGGGCACCGCAGGCACGAGTAGGTGCAGCAGCAACAGTGGGTCTTGAGGCCGCTGGTTGGAAAGTGGTCCCTGCCTTGAATGACCACAGATGAGTGTCTAAACCCAGGGCCCGTGACGCACAGAGGAAGAGGCCACTGATAGAAGACCTCACATGGAGGAGGAGCAGAACCTTCACTTTTATGGGATTTTAAGAAAGTTTATTATTCGGCATTTGTATGATATTTGTTCAATGTCTGTTTCTAGCACTAGATCAGAAGTTGGCAAACTATGACCTGTGGGCCAAATCCAGCCAACTGCCTGTTTTTGTAAATAAAGTTTTATTGGAACACGGCCAGACCCCTTTGTTTATGTATCTTCTATGGCTGCTTTTGCACGACAGTGGCAAATTGAGTAATTGTTACGCAGACCGTATGGCCCACAAGGCCTAAAATATTTATTAATACTATCTAGATCTTTCTAGAAAAAGATTTGCTGACCTCTGTACTAGACTGTTAATGTCATGAGGGCAGGGATAATAAGCTCTACACACAGTAAGTGTTTAATGATGATTAGTTGAATGAATGAATGACTTGGAACTTGGTTAATTTTGGAGGATGATGTTGCTGGAATTCCAGGCAGAGAGAATAGTGTGTACCAGGGCATGGGACCAAGAAACAGCCCTGGGGGTGCTAGGAGGACAGAGCAAAGAGAACACACACACACACACACACACACACACGCACACACACACACGCTGGGGAGTGTTCTGGCCCAGAGGTTAGCACAGCGGGTGGAGTGTTTGGGGAGAGAGGACTTCCTTTAGGAGGTGACATTGAACAGAGTGCCGCAGATGTGTAGGCATTTTCCAGGAGGAACAATATTCCAGGTGGAGGGACTCCCAGAAGCAAAGGCCTGGAGGCCTGTGGGAAGGAAGGTGGGGTGCTGGTCTCCACTAATTACACTGCACCTAGATGTGCACGTGGTGGAGGTCAGAGGGCCAACATGAAGCTGGAGATGTTTTGGGGGTTTTGGACTTTGTCAAACTGGGGCACTGGGGAATTGCTGGGGGTGTCAGTGAAGGCTCCAGGGAGGCCCAGGTAGATGAGGAATGTGCGATCCTGGGCAGGCCACTTCCCTTCCGTAGGCTGTAGTTTCAGTGGCAAATTGGGAACTGTAGTGCCTGCCTCCCAAAGCTAGGCTAAGGATTTTCTGAGATCAGGGATGTAAGCAAATTCAGCCTGTGCCTGGCATGCAGAGGCTAACACGTAGGGTTTCGAATAAAATACAGAACACCAGTTAAATCTGAATTTCAGATAAGTAATGAATCATGTTTTAGTACAAGCATGTCCCAAATATACTAAAAACATTATTTGTTGTTTTTCTGAGATTCAAATCTAACTGGGTGTCTGGAATTTTTATATGCTCAATTTGGCACCCCAACTTCTCAGGGGTGCTGGCTGAACCTGGGTCTTTGTTGGTGGCCTCAAGGCCCTGAGAACCTGTCAGTGAAGCCAGAAATAGGATGAAAAGCTGTGGGCCTGGATGCTTGGGGATGTGAGGCCTCATGGAGCCCAGTCTTCTTGGTTTATGGGTTTATGGGGAAGGAAATGATGGGTCAGAGAGGTGAAGGGACTAGTTCAAGGCCACCCAGCTAGACATGGTCCTGGTGTTCTGCTTCTCTCTGTGGCTGATCAAGAGAGACTTTTAGCTTTTGAGAGAGTTCCCTGAGACAGTCCTGAGGCAGGCAGGAGGATCCTCCCAGAGAGTCCTGAGAGCTCCGAGTATGGCTTCTGGAATCTTCGTAGCCATGCCTGTCTTGGCAGCAGATGCAGCCTGTGATCTCCACCATGTCCCTTACTCCATCCGTGCCTCAATTCATCCATCCATAAAATGGGGCTAATTACACCCACCTCACAGGTGAGTTGTGAGGATTAATTAATGTTTGTAAAGGCTTTGTGATCCTTGGATGAAAGACGCTCCTTACATATAAAGGGTCATTATTTTTATTATTATTATACAAGTGCCAAGTATTATTACCTTAATTAGCTTTTCTAGATATCAAAAGCAATTAGAGGGATCACTTGCTGAACGCCACTTTGGAAACCCAAGTCACAGAAACTCACACACTCACCTGTCAGCTCACATTTTTGGCCATGGGCTGGCATCTACCAAAAGGGAGGGCTGAGATTTGTTTCTGGCTCTGGCCAAGTTTCTCCCCATTGCAAAATTTCCCAGACATTTAAAATTCCCTAAAAACACAGGTTTTTTTAGTGGAAGTGCTGATATAGGGAGCTTGGCCGGAAGGCTTAGCTTGGCAGCCCAGGTAGCTTGGGCCAGGGATAGAAATTTGAAATGTGTCCTGTTTTCCCCAATGTACAGAAAAGACCAGACTTCAGCCACCAGGGCCACGCAAGTGAGGGGAAGGCATCTCTTGGTGGGGACCTACTATGTGTCAGGCCCTGTTCTGATCTGTGTATGTGCTTTTCAATCACAATCCTATGCAGCATGTGGGAACTTTTTGATGCTCATTTTACAAATGAGGACACCATGGCTCAGAGGGGTTAAATGACACTGCCAGAGAGTACAACAAGAAGGATACAAATTCAGGTTATGCTTATTCCGTAATCTAAATCTAGGGCCTGATGTAATTTCTACCCGTCCGTGTTACTTACAATCTACCTGGCCTGAATCTAAACTGGCCCATAAGTAGCCAAGAAATTTGCTGGTATTTAAGAGGGCAGAGAGGACCATAGAAGATTGAGTTGGTCACTGTGGTGCCACCTACAACCCCAGCCCGGCAAATCTGCCCAGTTGGGGTCTTTAGGGTTAGCTGAGAACTCCAGGGTCCAGACGGAGAAGGGGGCTGTGGCCTGGATGAGTCCATTAGGACAGACAGGACAGGCCAGGGCAGAAACCAGCGGGGTGAGGCTCCCTCTGTACTGTCCAGTTAGCTGGGAGGGTAAGGAGCTGACTGTAATTAACTTAACCAGCGTCCTTAACAGAGGCGAGAGGACCTTTCCCCTACTTCCCTGTTCACTCTGTCCAGCTTTCTTACTGGCCCCGAGGACCCTCCCAAAGTGTTGACTGGGCAGTGGAGCGCCGGACCGAGCCACATTGCCAGTGTCTTCCAAACCACGATTATATCCCAGGTCTGTAGTTCTACAAATCCATTTTCTTTTCACAGTACCTCCCTGAGGGCTGGGCTGGGGCCTTGGTGAAGTCAGTGGGTGCATTAAGAGGTAGTTGGAGTGGTGAGGGCTTGGTGGATGGTGGGGGGGAGGGGTCGGCAGTGTAGGAAGAGGTTGACACACTAATGGAAGGGTTGCTGAATGGATGCATGGATGGGATGGTGGATGGAGGTTGCATTGGTGGATTAGATATGGAATTGCTTATACAGACGGAGGGAGGCATGGCCTGGTGAGTGGAAGACTTGGCTTGTGGGTTTAGGGATCCATGGGGGTGGGTGGTAAGTGTACAGAGAAGTGGGGATTTGGGTGGATGGATGGAGGATTTGGGGAAAGACAGAGGGGCTGGTAGGTGAGGAGTAGAGGGAAAGGGGAGGGGTGGACCAATGCATGGAGAAGTTGGCAGGTGGGTGGAGGGGTCTGTGGATGGATGGAGGAGTTTGGAAGACTGATGGAGAATGGTGCATGGCCAGAGAGGAGAAGCAGCTGGGAAATACAGGCGCTGCATCGTGCATGGAGGGGCTGGCATGTGGGTAGAGGAAATGGCAGCCACCGAAGGTTTTGTGGAGGTGGGTGGAGTTGGAGGAAGGGAGGAAAAATTGGTCACTAAGGAGAGTGGGTAGATGGAAGGGGGTAAAGGAGTTGGTGGGAGGATGAGGAGCAGGCTGAATCATGGAGCTTTCGGTGGCTGGCTGGCTGGCTGGACAGGTGGAGGTAGGTGAATGGAGGATGGCGCACATACACAAACATTGAATAGGAGAAAGTATTGGCAGGTGCAGAGAGCAGTTGGCAAAGAAGTGGGAAAGATGGCAGATGGGCAGACCATTCTGTAGAAAGCTATAGGGGCTGGGTGGAGGGGTAGAAAGGTTGTCTCATGAGGGAAGATTTGCATCTGTGGCTTAGGTGTTAGCCTGGCAGGCTTTCCTTCTAACCTCAGGCCTCAGACACACTTTGACGGTGGGTGTTTGTGGGCTCTTTTTAGTAGTAGAAACTTTCAGTGCCCAGCTCGGTGGGTGGCCATAACCATCGTCACCCTCATATCCTCCCTCCCCCTCCAGAGCCTGGCTTTCCCCAGGCTCATAAATCCCTAGTCCGGCAGGCTTTCTGTAATTATCTCTGCAACATGAGCCCCAGAGGTGGGACAGGTGGGGCCATGGAGAAAGGGGCTGACTCAGAGGCAGACGTCTGTCTTTTGGGGCTGTGTCAAATGTGGTCGGTATCCAGTACACCAGGGGCAGTGCCCAAGGCACCTCCCCTGCCCACCGGCTGTCTTGGGCCCCACTCTGGCCGCCCCTAAGGAACCTGGGCCCAGGAGGAAAAGTGTTAATTAGGTAACACTTGACAGACACCTCTCTCTCTCTCTCCCTCCCTCTGTTGTTCTGTTTTTCTCCCTCTTGCTCTCACTCTCTCTTCTCTTCTCATTTCTTTCATTCCTTTGTTTTTTTCCCTCTCTCCATACCTTTACCTCCCCTTCATTCTCCATCTGTCTCTACTTTTCTCTGCCCCTGCCTCTTTCTCTCTTGTTTTCTCTTTTCACGCCTGGTTCCCTCTCTCTCCCTCCTCCATCTCTAGGTTACTTTTCTCTTGCTGTTTTTGTCGGTTTTCCCTCTGCTTTTTCTCTGTAGATTCCTCTAGCGTGGTCTGTTTGTTTTTTTTCTGTCTCTTTTCCTGCAGCCTCTGTCTGCCTCTCTCACAGGCAGGCCCTGTGCTCCTGCTCCTGTCCATGTCTGTCTTTATGCAAAAGCAGTTTCGAGGGAGCTTCTCTCCTGGGCTTTGAATTAGGTTTAGAATCTTCCCAGAAAGCATTTCTTCTTCTCCTATTGATTTGTGATAAAAATGGTGTAATTAACCCACTGGGAACCTCTGGCCAGAGCTGGAGGGGCAACAGGGGAGAGAAGGCAGTGGCCACTCTCTCTGTAGATGGCAGGCCCTGGCCAGGGAGGGCCCTTCCCCCAAAGCAGCAGGTGAGCCAGGGGAGGGGACAGGACCCTGGCACAGACACAAGTGAGAACCTGCTGTTGAGTTAACTATCTTATGGGACCCGGTTTTCTTCTCAAGGAGTCCGCAAAATACCATAGTGGCTAAGAGCACTGGAGTTTGAGAGGCCTGAGTTTGAATCTCAGCCCCATCCCGTGAGCTATGGGATCTCGGACAAGTGACTTAGCCTCTCTGATAACCACTTTGCTTGTTTCTAAAATAGGTCTAACAAGACTTTTCTCCTGGAGTCGTTCAGAAAATTAAATGAGAACGATGGAAGAAAAGCACCCGTGTCAGTCAAGATTCAGCAGGGAAGAAAAGCCACCAAGAATGACGTAAAGGGTGGGCTTGCTTATGAGGCTTTGTCTCGTGCAGCTGTGGGAGCTGGTGGGGCTGTCTGTGGGAGGCTGCTGCTTCCGTGTTTGGTCCTGCAGTCCACGGGCAAGCCGGCGGGGAAGGAAAGATGGACGTGCACTGGAGAGTGAGGACAAGCGGGAATTCAAGTGGCAACACACAAGGACGCGCTGAATCCGTGTCAGTCTCTCATCTCTGAGTCCCCAGCTTTGAGGATGCGAGTGAGCTGCTGGAGAAGCTGCCGCCCATTGTCACGTCACTGTACACACTCCCGGCCCAGGGGTCGGGAAGCCGGAGGAGGAGGCCTGGCAGGAAGGAGAGAGAGGAGCTGTCGTCGGGGGGGCTGCCCTATACCAGCCAACAGTAACCACCAGGTCAGAGAGGCCAAGGTCGCGCAGCCGGTAAGGGGTGGCTCTTCCCTCTGAACACAAGCCGGCCATTCCGCTGTGCACACTGCACCCGCAGAAGACAGGGCAGGGAGGGGAGACGTTTGTGAGCTCATACTCCTGTCATTGGGAAGGGGTCTAAGGTGGTGGGGCCCAGGCACCCTCTCTTCATAGACTCTGCTTTCCCTTCTCCCAGTACTTCCAGAGCATGCTCTGCTGGCAGTAGATTTTCTAGAAATCTGGCTTTGGGCTGTGGCTGGGCTAACCCACTTCCCTGTGGCCAGGCCCAGGGTTCAGAGGTGGGGCAAGGACTTGTCATATGTGGCAGTGGCAGCTGGCTCTGCACTGAAGATTTGTGATCCCTTCGCATGCCAAGGAAGAAATGGCTTACAATGGAGAAACCCATGCAAACACTGAATTTCCCACGTCTTATGAATTTTGCATAAGGTGGGGTCTATGGCAAGTGAGTGGAAGTGAAGTGTGTCACTTTCTGGCCAAGCAACTTAAGAACAAGGTGGAACTTCTCCACTTATTTGCTCACCTATGGAGGGATGTCAACACTCAATGGGATCTTGGAAGCTGCATGTTGACCATGGCAGAGCCTCCACCAGCCTGGGGCTCTGAGTGACTGAGTGGAGCAGGGTCGCCACTCTCACCAAAGAGCAGCACCTGGATCGAACAGTTGTCCCCTGCCAGAGATGCCACGAGGAGCACAGAGAGAGGGGGAAACATACCATGGCTTCCCCCCGCCCATCTTCCTCTTGTGCCTCCCATTGGTTGAAAATACCCGAAGGCCAGAGGACAAGGGGCCCTGGGAAGTAGATCCCAGAGCAGGTCTGAGAAGAGCACCATATGGATCTGAGATCAGAGAGGCCATTGACCAGTTCAGAGTTAAGGGTTGTTGGGAGCATTAAAGACCATGTGGGACACAACATGACACAGGGGAGGGCACCTTGTGTGCGACCAGCCTGGCTGATGACTGGCTACCACTGTCATCCCAGTGCCAGCAAATGCAAGTTAAAGAGACCGTATTTGGTTCCATGGCTGTCGAGTCTTCCTAAGGCACGAACAAGCAATTTAAAAGAGACGCTGAAGAAAGGCAGTGCCCTCTGCAACCAGCAGGGAACTGTCTAGACACCCGACATGCTGACGTCTTCCCAAACTCTATCCCAGTCATTCCGGTTATTCCTTCACTCTCCATCCTGCTGCCTCCGAGCGAGCACCCTGGGGACTGCTGGGAGATCCAGGCTCCTGCCTGGTTCAGCCGGGGGTGGGCACCTGGCTGGCACGTGTGCAGGAGGAGCCACAGAGGGCAGGACATCTGGGTCTAAGACTCAGACATTCCCCAAATGCCTCTGAGGCTTTCAGGATGGGGGCTGGGGGTATGTGCTACTCCCTTCTGCTCACCCCTCTGAGTACCCTAATATTTGTCCTGGCAGCAGAACTGTCCCTGCTGAACTTTTGGTCAAACCAAATCAGGATCACAGTGGTGACCTCCCTCTCTCTCTCCATCTGTCCTTCTTTTTTTTTTTCTTTCTCCCTTTTTCTCTTCCTTTTTGCTTTCCAATAATTTCTGATCATTTTCTGTGTGTCCAGTATTCTGCTATGTAAACAATAGAAATACAGTGGTGAGTAAAATAGCTTAAAATAGTGTATATTTTTGAAATTTAAAAACCTACTTCTAAATAACTCACGTTCCAATTAGACATTATGAAGTGTGTCATATAGAAAAGATTTATAACTGAATCGTAAAGAAAATTCTTCATATCTAAACTTTAGGTAGAATGCACATAAGTGGTACTTTGACTGATATTTATTTATAGCCTTGGATGCTTATAAAGAGCTCAGGAAGATAGGAAAAGAATAATAGACTGATCCCCAAAAGGTTTAGAACACAGGAAGGACTGGGTGTTGGGGACATGGGATGGGAGGAGGGGATGGGTATATTCACACCTAATGGGTGCGGTGCACACCGTCTAGGGGATGGACATGCTTGAAGCTGTGACTCGGGTGGGGCAAAGGCAATATATGCAACCTAAACATTTGTACCCCCGTAATATGCTGAAATAAAAAAAAAATAGAACACAGGAAGGACACAATAACATAAGAGCAAAAGTTAATAATACAGGCATAAAACATATTAGGGAGGATCAACAAATCAAAAACCGACTCTCTGAAAAAGCAAGAAATGAGAAAGAGAGCCCGACTACATAGGCAACAGGCAGGCATTACAAATAACAGCAGCAACAACAAAAATGTGAATAATCTGATCCCAAAACATAGGACATCTTTTTGAAGGGAATACTTTTAAGAAAAATATACTTGCCAAAACTGGCTTAAGAGAAAATAAAAACCCCATACAGACCTAATAGACCTTATCTTATTATTCCAGATAAAATTTATAATTCCTGTGTTATGAATGAGAAAACTGGGGATCAGAGAAGTAGGAAGACTGCCTTAGAATCTGCAGGTTGGAAGGGCCGGGGGCAGAGCCAGGCGTGTCCGGGTGCAGAGACTCCTTCCCCTGCGATGGGAGGGGAGGGGAGGGGAGTTGGTCGGGTGGGGCCTCTGCTGGGAAATTCCCCAGAGATGCCTGCTATTCGGTTGCTCAATTACCAGGCACTTTTAATGCACCTCTAGGAGAGGCATTTGGCACCTGAATTTCCCCGAAGGTTTCATCATCACCGTCTCCAATTAGTGGCACAGCCGCCCTGCCCCACCTGGAGATCTTTCAATACCGCCCAACCTCGGGGAGCACGACCGAGCAGCCTGGGCCTTGGCCAATGGCCCTCTGACTCAGCAGCCGCCCTGACCCAAGAACGCCCAGTGCCTGCCTTGTCGCCCACAGCCGCAGCCCAGGCCTCGGAGCCAGGTCGCCTCTTGTGAGGAAGCAGGTGGTGGCTTGCTATGGAGGCCACGTGGGTGACAGACTCCCACTGTCCAAGGCCTCCAAGAAGCCAGAATGGGAAATGGGTCTTGAAATGGAAATTGTGGATTTAGCAGGTGGTTGAAGACCCCAGGGCTGACCTTAACCATGACAACCTTGGGGAAGCGGCATCTGTCTCTTTTGCCTTCCTTCACCCCTTCTCTGGGGAATATCACCCTGTCCTCCTCTCCCTGGAGTTCTGGTGAGGTTGCCAAGGACAGAAGCCTGCATTTGTGGCCACGTGACCCAAGCCACGGAGCACTCTTTCTGTAGCTGTGCTGGATGGACACGCCCTCTTTCCTCTGGGTTTGCTCAATAGGAATGATGTAAGCCTGGGGTTTTTTGGGGACCTGTCCACCTCCCTCCGCATCATGATAGCTAGAGGAGAAAGTGAGGAAATGCACAGATGCACACAGAGCTGAGAGAGAAGTAGAGACACTTGATGATTCTCTTTGAGCTCCTGCGTGCAGGTGCACCCAAGGCCCAGTCCCCCATTTCTCCTGGCAGTAGGAGCCAATAGGGTCACTTTGTTCTTAGATATGTTTGAGTCGGGCTTTTGTCTCTTTTTTTTTTTTTTTTTAGACAGAGTCTCACTTTCTTGCCTGGGGCGAGTGCCGTGGCATCAGCCTAGCTCACAGCAACCTCAAACTCCTGGGCTCAAGCGATCCTACTGCCTCAGCCTCCCAAGTAGCTGGGACTACAGGCATGTGCCACCATGCCGGCTAATTTTTGCTATATGTATTTTTAGCTGTCCAATTAATTTCT
>CAUYSK010057375.1:0-10210 GCA_963575035.1 Avahi laniger
CAAGAGCGAGACCCCGTCTCTACTAAAAATAGAAAGAAATTAATTGGATAACTAAAAATATATAGAAAAAATTAGCCGGGAGTTTGAGGTTGCTGTGAGCTAGGCTGACGCCACGACACTCTAGCCCAGGAAACAGGGCCAGACTCTGTCTCAAAGAAAAAAAAAGTTGATCAGATTGGAAGCACTGGACTCTGGGCGGGGGAGGGATGAGGCCAACTATCCATTACTTTTGGACTTTTTTTATCTTTTTCTATTAAGCAAAAGCATTATTTGTCCTTATTAGTAATCACCTGAATCCAGAATCTGGTGTCAGAGAGTCCTAGGTCCATTTTCTTGTTCTGCTAATTTGCTAGCTCTGTAACCTCCCTGCCTCATGTCCCTCATCTGTGAAATGGGAATAATAGATTCTGTTCTGTTTCTATTACATTTCTAATAGTAGCTAAGAATCTCTTCTAAGATTGTTGTGATTATGTCATTAGCACAGTGGCTGCCACATAGTAAGTTTCAGTACGTTGGCTATTACTATTGTTATCATTAAAGACGGCAGTCAGCGTGTTGATTCTACCTGTGTACTGGTGTGGGAGGTGCATACATAAAGCATGGACAAGATAAGCCAGTGAGCAGACAGGAAGACTGTCCAAGTGCCCTATTTAATAAATATCTATTAAGTGCCTGTTATAGGTTGCTTGGTATTTAGCAGTAAATAAAGCAAAGATTCTGGCCCTTGTGGAACTTACACCTGTTTCTCTTTGTGTCTTCTCTTCCCTGCAGGAGGCATTGCCACCATTGCAAACAGCGAAAGCACAAAGGAAATCCCCAACTGCACTAGTGTTTAATACCAACAAGCCACGTGGTCAACCACCTTTCCGACTTTTTATTTTTGACGATTACTATTACTGTTATTATGGAAAAATGAAAATGTCTTTTTTTACCTTTTGTTTACCAAGGGCCCCTTCATAAGTAGCAGGAAGATGCTTAGCTTTGGGACAAAGAGGCATTCTTAGCTGATTCAAATGAGACAAAAATAATAAACGGCTATATTTGTGCTAAGGGCAAAGAATGAATCTTCCCACAGCCTCCTTGCTTTTATTCTGCCATTGGTAGCATAAAAACTCTCTTTTTTCTTGCATTCTCTCTTTCTTTTTATTTAAGTTGGGTTGGCTTTTTGTTAACCTCCCGCCTACCCCCAGATCACCAAGACCCCTCCCTCAGCCCACACACATAGAACACAAACCATTTCCCAGTTAGATCCGCAGGAGGTGGGTTGGCGGGGAGCGGATGCAGCTCGGAAAGCACGCACACCGTTAGGAAAGAGGCCCTGCCTTGTGCATGTCGATAGCGAGGCTACAGGTGGCTTACTGTATATAATTCCAATGTAAATAGCTTTTTATTTCCTGAGAAATAATTTAATGTTTAGTAAAAAAGAAAACAGAAAAAAGAAAGATGCGTGTGTTGGCTTACACACTGACCCTCAGAGCTGACCAACCTGCCAGGCCTGCTTGACGTGTTGGGTCCGGATGCTCTCCTGTTGTCTGTACCACTTAACTCTTGCATCTCCTTGTCCATGCCATGGCTGGTTTCCACTTATGTATATAGAGGGCGGCGGGGGGAGGGCTTCTTTGGGGCAATTGATTAAGGAAGGACTCTAGTGACATCATACAACATGGGGGTCGTTTTTGTTCCAACAATGACATGGAAGAAGTTGCAAGATGAGGCCCACTAGAGACTTCAAACTGACAGGGAAAAGCGCCTCCTCTCTGAAAGGAAACAGCTGAAAGTGTTTATCGGCCTGAGAAAATAGTTTTCTCTAAAAAAGCCAAGCAATGGATCTCAATGTGACCATCTGTTTTCTGATTGGACTCTGTGAAAATGGATAATGCTTGTGGTGAATTCTCAGGCTACTCTCAGCTCAGAAAAGTCTCCTTTACTCCTGGTAAAGCCCAGTGAGTGTTTCTCGGCATGGGAAGGGTTCTAGAGGTTGGGAGGAAGGTGGGATTTGTGAAATCCTGAGTCCGTGCAAACTTTGCAGGCCAAATAGGGGTCTAGGCTTTAATGATATTAGTCAAAGGCGATTTTAGCAAAGCTGTGCTATTTGCTTGTCAGATGTACACATCTTCCTTAAAGTCAAATGTCTGCCTTCAGTTCCCTTAAAGTAGTTCTTGCCTCTGGAGTGAGTGGCTTTCAAAGCCAATTAGCTTTTCCAGCACCTCGGCCCCTTCCACATCTACACACACCAATTCTTTTCCGTAGGGTCACTTTAAGCCATGCTGTAAGCGTTGTTTTTATTTTCAGGCTTAGCCTGAGCACACTTGTTTTAAAAGATGATATACTGTATATATT
This sequence comes from Avahi laniger, assembly GCA_963575035.1. Taxonomy (NCBI): domain Eukaryota; kingdom Metazoa; phylum Chordata; class Mammalia; order Primates; family Indriidae; genus Avahi; species Avahi laniger. The sequence continues at coordinate 2,341 of CAUYSK010057375.1, forward strand.
TGGGAGGAAAGGCCACATTTTGTACCTGTTAATTTTTGTGGGATGTTGTTCCCATTCTACTTTGTGACAAACAGAGAGAATGTGATATAGAGAAATCTGGCTGGCTACAGCATAGATCAGTATTAGGAATATTTCTAAAGATCCTGCTTTTTCGTTTCAAGGGTTAAATGGGGCAGACCGTTGCAATACTTGTACTAAACACTGGAATACAAATGCATGAGTCATATCTATATATACAGTATATGTACATATACTGTTCTTGGTTTTATTGTTCCACTTGAATATTTCTACTGTAAAAAAAAGACAGTGGTTTTGAAATTGTTGAAAATAAATGTATTTTTGTACATCAAAGCTACATATTTGGCTGAGCTTTCTCTGTTCGGGAAGTTTTCTACCTATTGTAGCCATCAACTGTTGTTAACAATCATGCTACATGACAAAAAAAAAAAAAAGAATCACTTTTTTAGCAGGTGGTTTATTGCTTTGTTCATGAGTCTTCAGGTTGACAAGGGTTTGGCTGAGCTCAGTCAGGACTGACCAGGCTCTGCTGGGCTGGGCTGGATGCTAGTTCAAGTCCGCTCCATGAGTTAGCGTCATTCTGGGACCAGCAGCTACCTAGCATATGTTTTTTTTTTTTCATGGAAGATTGCAGAATTCCAAGTGAGGCCAGCAGAACAACCTATGTCTCTAAGGCTTTGACTCACAATCATCACTGACCTTCATCCACATTCTGTTGACTAAAGAAAATTGCATGGCCAAGTTCAACATCAATGGCTAAAGGAATAGACTCTTTTCTAATTTGGCACAAGACAATAATAAGTAACATAACAAAGATGTGGGTAAATAATCCCAATATAGGAAGGACATGAAGAACTGAGAAAAATAACCCAATCTGCTATACCTATTCATTTTCTGCTACCCCGTGGGGAGCTTCCATGAAATGACCCATGTGAACCAATATTCAAGTTTTCCATCCACATGTGTATGGCCAGGATGTCTAAGCAGAAATCTTGGTAACTCCAAGAACTTTGAGTCTGATATCAGTTCCCAGTGAGTGGTAGAGATGGAACTCAAACTTAGGTTTTAAAGATGTAAGCAGGAGAAATGAAAAAAGGAGAGGACACCAACAAGATATATGTCCCTTTTGTTCCTTTCTTCTTCCTGCTGTCTGATGCATGAAACCAACAGCAAGTCTCCCTGCTGGCCCTGTGCTGAGTGGGTGGCTCTTCTCCATGCTAGGTAAATAAAGGAGTGTGAACTAGGGGCCCAGAATAAAGTCTGTAAGTTGGATTTTTTTTTAATTTCTTTAGTGTTTAAAATATGTGGTAAAGTTCCATAGGTCCCAGAAACCCAAGAAACCAAAAATCTCTGGTCGATAATTTGAAAACTAGCTGATTATTCTGGAATCATATTTTCTGAACTCGATTTGAAGGTAAAAAATTAAACAAAGGTGGTTTTCTTTTGGCTTCATAATTTATTTAAAATTATATACGATTCTTGCTTTACTTTTTCTTGAGTTATACTCACCTTTTGAAAAAATGTATATATGAAAGTACCTTCCTCAAATACTGAGAACATTATTTAGGTAGCTCTAAAAGAAGTAGTGGGCTTTTGGGGTCTCACTAATGATTCATAACACAAAGTGCCCATACTTCTTTAAGGGATGTTTAATGGGTTGGAGCTTCCCAAACAACGCAAAGTGTCTAATATTTCTATCCCAAGCCAAAGGCAAATTTTCTAAATGCATTAGTTCGGCTTCCCAGTGAAATCTGAATTCTTCTCATGTTAATTTTATGTCCCGTTTGGTGAAGTTGCTCTACCTGATTAAAAAAGGATGAAAGTAAAATAGAGCAGTGAAAAAGTATGAGTAAGTTTGGTCATTTGGGTAAGCCGTGGCTAAGAATATAGCCTCTGTATCCACCCCCAACGTGAGTTTGTCAGATTTCTCAGTAGTAGACTGAGGCAAAGGCAGCTGGCAGAGTGCGGTTGGCTTTGCAGCTATTTCTCTGCAGGGTTTCTCACCAGTAGTGAGGATTGTCTCTGCATCAGAATTATCTTCTCTAAGGCAATTCTACACCTGATAACGAAGCTTGCAGAAGGACCCTGGGGCTGGAGCCCAGGTATCAGCACCACAAGGAGATTCTCCCAGGATTCTAATGTGCATTAAAGTTTGAGAATAACTGCTTTATGTGTCATTAAAATAACCAAGGGAAAGGGATTGGGTAAAAGTCACCTCCCTTGGCTCCCGTTACCATGATACAAGACACCTTAATCTGCAGAAGTGAGAACAGCTTCCAAATTTGCTCATTTCCTCCTGGGCAACAGCTGCAACTTTGAGAGTCACCCAACTGAGTTATCTGGGACAAAAACAAACTGCGAGTTAAGGTGGTGATGGATTGTGCCTTGGAAAGAATATTGAGCCAGGAGTTAGGAGATCTCTGACTTTCAGCAAAGCATTCTGGAGTGCAAGTTCCTTATTTGTAAAAGGGAAACAATTGATGGCGTACCTTACTGGCTTGTCTGAGTTTCCGGAGATGCTGAAAGCACATTGCCAATTCCAAAATTATTGAGAAATTACTAGTATGAGCAGTGCTAGGAGAATCCCCTTCTGGGAGGGATAAACTGAGACCTCAAGAGGAAAGTGACTCCCTGATTGTTACACAGCAAAGTAGTGCAGAGATAAAGATGGAATCTATGTCTTCTTTATAATAAGGCAGGGTTTTTTCCATCACACACCTCCCTAAAAATGCAAAATGGACTGAACTGCACATAACTGAGTCAGTAGAGAGCCTGATGGTCCAGCCAATATGACTCGCTTATTTATAATGTCCAGAATGGTTTAGAATCTCACTTCGCAAGTATGCTAGTCCTTCAGTGGCTCTCGGCCTTCCTCATGCCATTGCCCTGCTGACCCACTTGTGTAGCAGCCATGGCCTCGTGCCCTTGCTTCCCCCACGGGATTGCAATAAGGCTGCCCAATGGACAGCTGCCCGGCCCCAGCTGTACTGTCGCCTTTTAAAGTGATGGGCCTTGTTCAGGCAGGGAAGAAGGCCAGAGAGCAAACATAAGCAATGGTAATGCCTCATCCGGATTACACCGGATCCTGCCAAATTCTCCAACAGTACTGCCAAAGGGGACCAGATGTAGCCCAAAATTACCTCCCAAAGTACTTAGTGCCCCTTAAACTTACTTTAATCACCATTTCCTTTTCAGTAGCATAGTGTCCTTTAAAATGCTCTTTGCATTTCAGGACATGTATCATGGTGACACATGGGTCCATTCAGAGAGCCACCAATGGAACCCTGTATACTAAAAGGAGGGGGGAACCTCAGCTAGAGTTCAATTCACTTGGAGACTAAAAGTCTCCACAAAACTTAGATCCATCACTTTTTAATTACCTGATGCCAAGAGGAGTAAAATGACAGTATCCAGTTTCTCTATCTATAAATTAAAAATAGTGACATCAACACCAGGGCTGGAACCCAGATTAAATGAGATAATTTGGGTAAATACATACAAATAATGAATTGATTCTGAGAAGCTCTAGTCCTGTGGTGCTGGGTCCTTGTCCATGTAACACTGTCTCTGGCCCCCAGCTGTAAAAATTATCTAACCAGTCTTTTACCTAGGGCCGCACCACCAGGGGGAAGGTTCAGCATCACCAGGAAAGACATGCCATCTTCCTCAGCTCCCCTTCAGAAGGAAGAGAATTTTGATTAAAATCCACATACACATGGATCCCCAAAGTCACTTCTTCTTTTATTGCTTTTTTAAAAAATATAACTGATCTAATTTGCTTGAACCATATGGGAGGGACACAAGAAGGACTCTTCTAATCAGGGCTGCCAGGAATGCCTTGGAAAATTAAAGACTCCAGGGTCTCAGCTTCTAAAACATGCTCACTCTTACATGTGTGGGTGCCAATGGGACAAAAATTGTTTGGCCTTGCTTGTTTATACTTTTTGGCTCAGGTATTTATAATATAACTTGTTTCTTGTTTACCCTCCCTTCTCATGTGATGTCTTTGTGATGACATGTGCAGTCCCAGGTCCTGGGGTCGTTTAAAGCCTCTCTCAGGGTCACTGACTTGGGTTCTTTTGTCCACACACATTGAAAAATAATCAGATAAAATGCTTACTTGTAAAAATTTACCTTTTAGCTACCCAGAGGTGCTGAGGACGTGGTTTCCCAGTGCCTTCAACTTCGTCACAGCTCAAGGAGAGCTGTTCCAGAGAGGACACACAAGATGCAGAATCTTTACAAAACATCAGCGAAGACAGAGGAAAATAGATCATGACAGGCACACATGCCATCTATCATTATGGCTTAGTCTCTGGGGAAGGATGCTGTTGGCAGCTATTAAAAATGAACCAGATAAAGTGGGGCTGCCAGTGATTTGCTCCTAAGAAAGAGTGTGGTCTGGTCCCCAAAGAACAGAGATTTCTTCAGCCAAAATGTCTATGCCCAGTGTCCTGTGTGCAGAAGCCTGCTGGGCTCCAGCAATTTCTCACCACCAAAAAGACCCGACTTCTCCTCCCTGAAGCCTCTCCCAGAAGACTCTTCTTATGATGCAGGGACTTTTACTGCTTACTCTCACTTGCAGAGGGTTATTGTTGTCAATATCCCTGGAACTGGCTGCAATCAGCAGTCTGTCCAGCCACAGAGGATGGGGAGAGAAAGCAGGGCGCTGCATCAACAGACAGAGAACAGCATTGCTTTTCTTGTCACCAATCTGTCTTTCTCAGTTTCTAGGTAGACTCACCTGGGGAGCACGTAATTGTCTCCATAATCAACACATCTGGTCCTTGGAGCGCCAGAATGGCTTTCGTGCACTGTCCTTCCAAAATCTTATGGTTGAATTAGAGAATTGCTGGGTTTCTTCCACTGGCAGCTGGGACTTTTCAAGGAAAGGGGGGCCAAGGGAAGAAGAAGGGAGAGTTGGGTCTAGAGAAATAAAGTTAATCTGTGTCAATTACATAGCTCTACTTGACACATTTTCATTTCAACGTGTCAATTTCAGATTCTCCTCTGTGAGGGGAAAATGCAGATGCTCCCCAGATTTCTAATCTATGTGTGATAGTAACGAGGATGCTCTAGGCAGTGTGTGCTCATCACGAGCTAATCATCCTCTGCTATGCCTCCTGCCTCCTAATTAGTGGCATGTTGGTTGCCTACTGATCAAGTTGCAGCTTCTTCCAGGCAATAGGCCTGGGGAGGGCAGGTAGGGGAGAAAGAACTCTGAGCCCAGTGCAGCCGAGACCTTGGCACACTTTATAATAAAGTGGGATTCACACCTTGCTTTGAAATGCTTCCTTTTAAAAGAGGCAGCCCCCACTTCCATGGGTGCTAAGGAGAATATGGCAGGCCTCCAAACACATGTCTCCTTCCTGTCCAGGAGCTCTCCATAAGGAGACATTGTCCTTCCAAAATCTCTTGGCTTGATGCTATCGACCAGCAAGAGGCATCAAGTAGAAGAAAAATAAATATTTAAACATGCATCTGTAGCTGACAAGGGGACAAGGTCCCTTTCATCCATTCATTTGTTCATTCAGTCTTTCTTTAAAAAATACTCATTGAGCACCTGTGTCCTGCCAGGCTCTCTTCTAGGCACTGGGGATACATCAGTGATCAAGACACACTTAAAATAGGGTGACCATATTAACTTATTATCCAAAGTAGGACACGGTTGGGGGTGAATGAGATGTTATTTGATAATTACTCTGGGAAAACTGGAATGAAACAGGGCTGTCTCAAGCAAACCAGGAAGTGTGGTCAGTCTAACTTAAAATCCAGAGGAACCATTTGTCCAAAGTGAGAGATCATGTACATGTTTTGTTTACCCTTGGATTTTTTTCCCCTTTCAAATCCTGACCCATGGATGAAAATCCAATTCCCTGAGCCCCAAAACTATGTTTATGGAAGCCCCCCATTAGCTTTGGTGTCTTCTGTGGCCCTCTCATTGGGGTGGTGAACTCCTCCATAGATCAGTGAGCATAGCGTTAGATGTTTTTTTAAAAAGTATTTAAAATACTTTTATCAATTAAAGTTCTTGGTTGCAGAAAATAGACACTGATCCTGGATAACTTAAGCAAAGAGAATTTACTAGAAGGCTGTCAGGAGCTCACCAAATCAAGTCAAGTTTGGAGAAGTTAGCTTGGAAAGAGGCAGGAGCCGAGTCAGCTTTGGTGAGATGGAATTGGGAGGTCAGGAATGTTTTCCTGGCAGACAGGTCACTAGAGTCCTCCTCTGGGATGAGTGAGCTATAATCATCTCTTCTATCCTTATGTTACTGGAGATTTAAGACTTCAGGTAAATTCCCCAACTGGTAACCTTTAGGACACATGCTCACTGCATGTACAATGAATGTTACAGGCTGAATTGTGTTCCTCCAAAGTTCATATGTTGAAACCCTGAACTCCCAGAACCTAAGAATGTGACTGAGTTTGGGTCTTTAAAGACGTGATTAAGTTAAAATGAGGTCATATGGATAGGACCAAATTCAATGACTGATATCCTTATAAGAAGAGAAAATTAGGACACAGATAGGCACAGAAGGAAGACCAAGTAAAGACATAGGGAGAAGACGGCCTTCTAAGCCAAAGAGAGGCCTCAGAAGAAACCAACTCTGCTGACACCTTGAATCTCATACTTTTAACCTCCAGAAGTACGATAAAATAAATATCCGTTGTTTAAGCCACCCAGTCCATAGTACTTGTTATGGCCGCCCTAGTGAACTACACAGTGATAAAACCATTGGTGGGGAGAAACTCCTAAGTATTGCTCTGGCTTCTGAAGTGAGAGTAGAAGCATTTGGATCTACTATTCCTCTTAGGCTACATATACTAGGGGAAAAGATATTCCCCCTCTCCCCGCCAAAGGAAATAAGTGACTGGTTATGAAGTCAGAAGGGACACTGGACAGAGATGAATATCCACTGCAATAACCCTTCAAAAGATTTCTTAAATCCCCATCCTTTGAATATTTATTGAATATCAACTAAGTGCCTGGTACTACGTTAAATGTTGGAATTACGAATATGAATACAGGACTCCATTCCCAGCCTGGTGGAACTTATCATATAAGGAGCATTCCTGTAAGTACTTTCTCAATCTTCTATCACACTTATACTCTTTTGGGAGACAAAATGTTTTGATAATATAGAGAAAGGTAACAAAGAGAAGAAAGGAATAATTCTTTTTGTTCCCCAGAGGAAGAGTAGTGATGAAAGTTAAGAAGAATTCTCAAAGGAAATTACATTTACACTAGTTATTTACAAATGCTGTATGTTCCATACACTTCTTTTCCATCTAGAATGTCCCTTTTCATCCTCTCTCTGGCAAAATGATAGGGCTCTGACAATTGGGAAAGGGCAGAACTGGAGGCTGAACGGAGATGGGGGAATGTTCATAAATGAGCTAGAAAGACAATTAGAAAATAACAAAAAATCAAGCGTTTAGATTTAGAAAAATGCTGACCTCCTAGTCTGCAATAACAAAGTTTTTGTTTTCTATGTCATTCCAAGTTTTTATAATGAGCAAGTATTCATTTAATAATTATTTAAGGCCGGGCGTGGTGGCTCACACCTGTAATCCTAGCACTCTGGGAGGCAGAGGCGGGCAGATTGTTTGAGCTTAGGAGTTCGAAACCAGCCTGAGCAGGAGCGAGATCCCGTCTCTACTAAAAATAGAAAGAAATTAATCGGACAACTAAAAATATATAGAAAAATTAGCTGGGCATGGTGGCACATGCTTGTAGTCCCAGCTACCCAGGAGGCTGAGGCAGGAGGATCGCTTGAGCCCAGGAGTTTGAGGTTGCTGTGAGCTAGGATGACGCCACGGCACTCACTCTAGCCCGGGCAAAAGAGTGAGAC
>CAUYSK010057376.1:0-19269 GCA_963575035.1 Avahi laniger
TTCTTGGGTGTAGCTCCGGGTCATGGTCCTCAAATTTGAGCTCAGAACAAATTTCTTTAACATTATTTTACAGAGTTTGGCCTTTTTGCTGTTAAAAAGGGTAGGGGACAACCTCCTTGAGATATTGTTGGGAGAATTTCCTGCTCTCAGTCCAAGGCTGGTGGCTTCTAAAATCCTATCAGTCGCTCTCCTACTGTGGACTAGAGAGTCCTCAACCACGGCCAAGGAGCAGCAAAGTCTCTGCAATGAGAGGCAGTCTAGGCAGATTACCTAAACTCAAGAAAGCAGTATCTGTGTTTTTACAGGAATGGCCTTTGGACATCAATGTGCTTTGGGAAGAAATGTGTGAATAATGAGAATAAACTGTAACTCTGTACACCAGTCCAAGCCTTGGGCGGATGGGTTATAACAGAGCACGTAACTATTTGAGATTCTTGTGCACAACCTGTGTGGAAGGACAACAGTGCAATATGCAAATCAATAGTGGACTGATAGGACTTAACAGCATATGGTATCTCACGAGGTCCTTTTGGGCTAGTAATAATGCCGCTTATGGAGCCAAGATTTCTGTACGTCATCACCTTATCCAAAGTAGGTTATTGTCCTCATTTTACAAATGAGGGTCATATTCACACTATTGGTACGAACAAATGGCTCTTGACTGAAACAGGCGCCTATGTGTTTCTAAGACTGTGCCCTTCCCCGGCCTCCCACGGCTAAGATAAGCTCTCCGTCACTCTTTCTTTGGATTTTGCAAAGGAGCGGAATGTTACAGTTACAGAGCATATGCCACTTTCCCAGTTCCGGATTCCAGACCCAGGGGTTCTCCTTCTGTGTTAGGGCGTGCACATCTTTATAACTGCTGAGGGCATCAAGAATCGTTCATTCGCTGGGTTGGCATCAGACCAAGACCAGAGCTGTAGTTACCACAAAATCCCAGCATAACTACCCCTAACCGCTCGCTGCCCGGAGCTCACTTCGGCTCTACTTGGCTCTCAGTCTCCGAAAAAAGAAAATAGAGCCCGGAGGCGCTGAGAGACGACGTATTTCCGGAGCGCCGCGAAGTTCGGAAGCCAAGGCTGCAGACGCGAGGTGGAGGCGGGGCCTGAAGTGGGCCCGGCGTTGTCGGAGGCGACCGCGGCTAGGGATCCGAGCTTGAGGCGCGAGCTGAAGCGTGGGGCGGGGCCTCCAACCCGGCGCCGGCCTGTGGGGAAGCCGGGCGGGGCGAGGCGCGGCCTCCTGACCGCCCGGCCCGCCACTGACGCTGCCGCCGGCAGCCGGTAGAGCCCGTGTCAGTCCGGTCCGCAGGGCTGCCGGCTGCTGGAGCTGCGGTCCTCTCCCTGCCTCCGCCGCGGCTTCAGCCTCGCCACCCCCTCAGCCCTCGGCGCCGCAGCTGGCGCCGCCGCCCGACCCGCAGGCCGCCGCGGGCCGCGCAGCCCATGAAGGCGCGGGCCCCGCCGCCGCCTTTGCGGCGTCGCCGTCGTCGTCCCAGAGCTCCCCGAGTTGGCGCGGGCATGGCCACGGCATGAACGTGCAGCTGCCGAGGGAGCCGGAGGAGAAGGCGGTGTCGGAGTCCGAGGCGGGAGCCATGCCGGAGAAGCGCGCGGGCGCGCAGGCCGCGGGCAGCGGCAGCTGGGTGAGCGGGGGCGCGGCGTCGGACCGCCTGAGCCCCGGGGAGGCTGGGTGGGGTTGCGTCTGGGGCCCGCGAGCCCCATGCGCCCGGCAGGGGACTGCGGCTCTGGGGAAGCCAGTCCTTTTCTGGGTGAGCCTGATTTATCACTAATACAGGCTTCCCTAGCGACTGCACACCGCTAGACAAAACTTTAGGTGATTTGGTTATTGTTTCAAAAGGCGCCATACATATGACTGTATACAGTGAATATAAGTAGTAATTTGGTTATTTCACACTTCTCCATCCCTGTGACAGTTGATACAGTTTTCATGGCGCAGTTTCTGCCCAAGGCTACTCAGACAACCGGTGGGGAGTCTTTTGAACCAGATTCGGTCCTACGCTACCAAATAGTGGGCTGGGAAGTTGGCAGTGAAGGTTGGGCAGCGCCTTCCTGCTCCTTCCGCGTTCTGCAGGCGTCCGAGGAGCTGTCGCGCCAATGGGGAGCAGTTTCAGGGGAAGCCACCGATCCCAGGACCGGCTGAGGAGCAAGTTCAGGCTGGTCTCTTTCCCCAGTTTTACTTGAAATTGAAATGGTTTCTGACAGCAGTACAGGAAGCCCTGACATAACTGGCTGGATTCGGCAGAACAGGCCTTGCCGGTAGTGCTTTGGTTTGAGATGGTGGAATACTAAGCATAGAGGGTCTGTCGTTTCTTCAAGGCCTAAACTTAAGGATTTGTTGGGGTCTGTTTAGGACCTGGAATATAGAAAATGTTACAGTGAATAGAAACTGACACCATGGAAAAGTTTTTCCAGAGATAAATATAAATTTTATGAAAAATATATGCGATCAGAGCTTTAGGTTTTTAGCTTACATATCTGGTTTTTTGCTTTAATGCAAATATGCATTAAGTGTGCATATTTGGAGATGAGAATCCGCATTAGTAGAATTGGGAAGGCGTGTGAAGTAGAAACAGCAGTAAGTAATACAGAGGCAGCAGAGCCAGTTTCTAGTCCTGATTCTACCAGAACAATGCCCACTACGGGCAGGTATTGACACACCCTTGCCACTCAGTGCTTAAACTGTGAAATGAGCACTTAGTAATATTGAAGACCCCTCCCAGCCCCAATGACTCCTTATTTTTGAAAAAACATTAGGGGCCCCCCATTTCTAAGATAAAATTTCTGTAATGGAGGAAGTATATCTTGTCAAGGGGAGAAAAGTTGTATAGAATTGGTTTCTCTCATTTTGATTTCGATTAGGTAGACTTGTCCTCTTCCTGCCCTCTAAACGAAACTAAACCACCATCTCCTTCTTCTGTCTTCCTTAAATTGATGGACAGTAATTACTAACCAGTGGCAAGCTAGTAATCGGAGAGGTAGCTTCCTTCATCCCTACCCATACCTGTAACAACCAGAAAGTCCAGCTAAGTTTATGAGGTACAGATTTTAGGTTTTTATCCTATCCTTTGCATTCCTATGGTTCATTTCCTCAGCATTTTTGACCTAGACTTTGACCGTCTCTTTTGAGACTCTTGCTTACCCTTCTACATTGCTGACTAATGTGATCTAACGTGAAAATGATCATTACTGTTATCCTTAATTTTTTTCATTGGCTCCCTATGTCTTACAGAATAAAAAATAAACTGGCAGGTTGAAGCATTGTTAGCATAGTGATTAGGTGAACATGCTTGGAATCCCAGTTTCCACCTTCATTACCGGTGCAACTTCGGGTAAGTTGCATACCTTCTAATTAAAAAGAGTATTTACCTTATGGAATTGTAAGGGTTGCTGCAACCTGGCACCTAGTAAGCCCTTACTTATTATCTTTTATTGTTATTACTTATCAGTATTTTTTGCATGTATAAATTGAATGGTCACAATCTGTAGGTGATCCCCTGACTGTGATAAAAGAATTTGTTCTCTCGCATTTCTTAATCTAGACAGAAACTAGACTCCTACCTAAAAATTAAAGTTGCTTATTTTATGTGCTTAGAGCAGGAACTTTTGAGAGATGTTTACTCAAAGAAATCTAGACTTAATTTATTACCCAGTTTCTTTTCCTTTGTATCCTGGTGCTAATTTGCTAATTTTGGGCACAAGTAGATTCCTGCCCAGTCTTTCCTTGTTTCTGAGAGTGTATAGGTCGGTATTGATAAACTGCAGTGAATACTGAGAAAGTTTTCTTGGTGTGTGCTGTAGTTAGTGAGATAACTAGCATGGCAGGTGGCAGTGCTTTTCTTAGTGTGTGGAAGCTGGGAAAGCAGTGAATGCCTTTAATCATATATGTTCATGTCATATGCCAGTACCCTCAAATTATGCATTTTTCCCACTTGCAGTTTCTGTCTAATATCTCTTCCAGGTGCCTGTCCTACAGTCCCCATGACTTTATTTCTTTTTAATGTGTTGGAATTTCCTTATTGCTTGGTTCCAGTGACACTCAGTGGTTTTCAGATGCTGCTAACAGTCACAGGGAAGACTGCCCATGTACAGGGAATCAGCTGACAACTTTTTTCTACCTTGTTTGGCAAAGAGATGTATTGACCTGAAAAAGGTACTGGCAAAGAGATGTTAATGATCTGAAAAATAGAAGGGTGTCAACTCTGAAATCATTTCCCTCCAGAATAGGGAGGTGTGTATCAATAAGCTCTTGTTTTATCATCCTCTCTTTGCTCTAGCCCTCCCTAAATGTGCATGCACACACACACTTTCAAATGTTTTATCAGAATTATTTGTATATCATTGAATGTAGATTTGGCAGTTCACTTATCCTTCACAGCCAGGTGAAGCAAAAGTCCTTAGTGGAGTTATTTACCCTTCGGCATTTGATGAGAATTAAGGATTTGTTGCAAAGACATACATTTTAGATTGTTTATGGACTCCAAGAAGCCAATACTTGGAGACCAGTTAAGGGCACTGATGTGGGGCCTTAAAGAATCAGTGTCTCTCTTGTGACATTTGATGTCTCTTGAGTTCATTTTCCTTAGACTGTTTCAGAGGGGACCCTGTGAAGGTTAATGTTGATTTTTGAGAACAAGATTATTATATAGACAAAATGGAAATAATACTGAAGGGTAGCTTCTGTTTACAAAAAGGCTGAAATGACTAGGTATGTTTTGTTTGTAAAGAGTGAAAGGACTTAGGGACATTAGAGGAAAAAATTGTAATGATCATTTTTCAGTTTTTCCTTAACACTGTTAGGAACCAGTATGATCATTTCAATAAAAATAAAATAGTACTGGGACATTGGCATAGTCAAACTTTGTAAGTAAATTATAGCAGATAAGGGGAGAAAGCAAAAGCATTTATAAGCAGTCAATATGTTGCCGTTTATAAGAGCAAATATGTCATGCATTTATGGCAGGAACATTTATATTTCCTATTTAGAGTTATGCAAATCTTTAGTTAATTCATCATCTTTAAGCCCAGCCTTTGTCATGACAAAGGCTTGTTGCTGTTGTGTTGTTCTTAGGCCTGGTATGGGCAGAATTTTGTAGACCTTGCTTCTTAGGAGATTTGAGCATCCTTTCTCACCATTTTTCTAACTAGATTAAGTCTTTCTAGACAGAAACTACAGCTATGCATCTTTGAATCTGAAATAGTCCTTTAGGAGGTGATCAATAAATATTTGTTAATGAAGAAATAAATGAATCGGACCTTAAATCAGTAATTATGCTTATCAGTGAGATTTAACATGTTGGCTTACTTTTGTATAACGTGCTTTGGTTGGCCTTATAAAACAAATTGGAGAGTTCTGCTTTCTTCTGTTCTCTGGAAGAATTTGTGTAAGATTGGTAATACAGTTCCAGAACTTTATATTTCTTGGCTTTTTGGGGATTCTTTAGTTCTGAAACAATTCAGGTTTTCTATTTGATTTTCAGTTTTTTTCTGTTAGTTTTAGTCATTTGTATTTTGCTAGGAATTCTGTCTGTTTTATCTAAAATTTCAAATTAATTGGAATAAACTATTTAGAACAACCTTCTCTTAGATTCTTTTTATTTTCTGTAAGATCCTTAGTCTACTTTTTTATTGCTGACATTGGTAATTTGTGCCTTATCTTTTAAAAAACATTTAATTCTTTAGGATCTTTTGGATAAATATTCACAAATATTTCAAGTGGTGATAATTTATGTCTTATTTCTATATTACATGAACTGGAATATCCAGGAAAATGTTTAGTAATAATGGTAAAAGTGCACACAACCTTCTCTGCTTAACGTGATACATTAATTTTTTTCACTGTTAAGGATCTCGTTAGCTGTGTGATATAAACATGCTTTATTACCCTATGGAAGCATTTTTGAAATTTCTCATTCTTTTTCTTGCATGTGTTCTCCCTCTCTCTCCTTCCCCTCCTTCTTTTCTCTCCTGTTCACTGTCTCATAGAACTTTGACAAGTGGATTGTGAAATCTGAGATGCACTGTGGAGAAAGAGGTTATAGCATAGCAAGGTCGTTGTTCTGACTGAGAGTTGGAGAGAAACCTATCCTTAATAATGTATAATCAACTATAATAAATAGCATTTTTTTAACCCTACAAAAATGTATATATGAAGGTGGATCAACTTTTTATTCAGCTGCCCTATATTTTAATAGTTTTGTATCTGCTTGTCTTTTTAAAACAGCTTCATTCAAGTATAATTGACATAAAATAAACTATATGTATTTTGTGTCAATTTGTATACCTCTCTCTTTATTCACCCTTCCCAGGTAGTCATTTATCTACCTTCTCTTGCTACATGTAATATTGGTTTGCATTTTCTAGTTTTATATAAATGGAATCATACACCATGTCATCCTTTTTGTTTGACTTTGTTCAACCCGGTATAAATTTTTTGAGATTTTTCAGTGTTCTTATGTAAATCAATAGCTTATTCCTTTTTATTGCTGAGTAGTATTCCATTATATGGTTGTACCACAATTTGTTTATACATTCACCTGTTGATGGACATTTGAGTTATCACCAGTTTTAGGCTGTTGCAAATAAAGCTGCTGTGAACATTTGTGTACCAATCTTTGCACAGAATGTACTTTCTTTTAAGTAAATACTTTGGAGTGGAATGGCTGGGTCATTTGGTAGATGTATTGTTTAATTTTTTAAGAAACTGCCAAATTGTTTCCTAAAGTAATTATACAGTTTCACCTTGCCACTAGCACTGTATGAGAATTCCAGTTTGTCCACATCCTTGCCAACACTTGGTCAATTTTAGCTCTTCTGATAGTTCTGTTGTGGTGTCTTATTGTGCTTTTAATTTGTACTTCCTTACGGCTAATTATGTTCAACATCTTTCCATAAGCATATCCCTTTCAGCAAAATGTTTGTTCTGTTTTTTGCTTGGTTTTTTTTTGTTTTGTTTTTGGTTGGTTGTTTTTTTGTAATTAAGTTTTTAGAGTTCTTTGTATATTTGGGATTCAAGTCCTTTCTCAGATGTTTTGCTTATGGTTATATACTTTTTTCAGTTTATAGGTCTTTTACAACTTTTGTCATATTATTCCCTGTTTTGTATTTCTTGATGCTGTTATAAATGTATCATTACATAAATGTAGATGTAAATTTTTAAGATTTAAATTTACATTTGTTGTCAGTATTTGAAAATGCAACTGATTTTTAAAAAATTGTTTAATTGTGGTAAAATACACATAGTGTAAAATTCATCATCTCAACTATTTTTAGTGTAGAGTTTAGCAGTGTTGAGTATGTTTACATTGTTGTACAATTAATTTCTGGAACTTTTTCTTCTTGGAAAACAAACTCTATACTCATTAAACAACAACTTGTTTTCCCACATTCCTTGACAAACCACCGTTTTACTTCCTGTTTCTATGAGTTTGACCACTCTAGGTACCTTATATAAGTGGTATCTTACAGTATCTTTATCTTTTTGTGACTAGTTTATTTCACTTAGCATAATGTCCTCAAGGTTCATCCATATGTGTCATGTGTCAAAATTTCCTTTCTTTTTAAGGGTGAATAATATTCCATTGTGTGTATATACTGCATTCCGTTTATCCATTTATCAGTTGTTGAACACTTGGTTTCCTTTCACCTTGTGGCTATTGTGAATAATGCTGCTGTGAAATGGGTGTATAGATACCTCTGAGACACTACTTTCAGTTCTTTTGGAACTGCTGGATCATAGGATCATTCTGTTTTTAATTTTTGAGGAACTGTTTTCCATATGGGCTGTACTGTTTTACATTCCCACCAACAGTGCATAAGGGTTCCAATTTCTCCACTGGCTTGTCAACACTTGTTATTTTCTGTGTTTTTGGTTTTTTTTTTTTGATAGTAGCTATGCTGAAGAGTGTGAGGTGATATCTTGAGGTTTTGATTTGCATTTCCCTCATGATTAGTGGTGTTGTGCATCTTTGCATACGCTCGTGACCATTTGTATATCTTCTTTGGAAAAATGTCTATTCAAATCCTTTGCTCATTTTTTAATTGGGTTATTTTTGTTGTTGTTGTTGAGTTATAGATGTTCTTTATATGTATATTCTGGATATTAACCCCCTGCCATGGTTTGAGTCTTTGTCCCCTCCCAAACTCATGTGGAAACTTAATTGCCATTGTAATAGTATCGAGAGGTGGGACCTTCAAGAGGTGATTAGGCCCTGCCTTCATCAATGAATTAATGCTGTTATTACAGGAGTAGGTTTGCTATTGCAAGAGTGGGTTTCTTATACAAGGATGAGTTTGGCTCTCCTTTCGTCTCTCTTTTCCTCCTGGCTTCTGCCATTGGATAATGCAGCAAAAAGCCCTGGCCAGATGCTGGCTCCTTGATCTTGGACTTCCCAGCCTTCAGTGCTGTGAGCCAATACATTTCTGTTTGTTATATATTACCCAGTCTGTGGTATTCTATTATAGTAGCACAAAATGAATTAAGATACCCCTTTATCAGACGGATGATTTGCAAATTTTCTCTCATTCTGTAGGGTACCTTTTAACACTCCAGTGATTGTGTCCTTTGATGCACAGAAGTTTTAAATTCTGATAGTCTAACTTATCTAATATATTTTTACTTTGTTGCCTGTGTTTTTGGTGTCATATCCAAGAAGTCATTGCCAAATCCAATATCATGAAGCTTTTGTCTCTTGTTTTCTTCTTAGAGTTTTATAGTTTTAGATCTTTGGTCCTTTTTTCAAGTTTGTAGGTTTTTTTTTTTAAGAGTGGATCTTGCTCGGTTGCCTGGGTTAGAGTACAGAGGTGTCATTATATCTCACTGCAGCTTCAAACTCCCAGGGTCAAGAGATTGTCCTGGCTGAGCCTCCTGAGTAGCTGGGACTGTTGGCATAAGTCTCTACGCCCAACTGATTTCTTTATTTTTTGTAGAGATGGGGGTCTTACTATATTGCTCAGGCTGGTCTTGAACTTCTAGCTTCAAGCGATCCCCCCACCTTGGCCTCCCAAAGTGCTCCTGCTCCTGGCCAAAAGTTTGTAGTTTTGAGGAATCCCATCTTATTTTTCTTTTTTATTTTTGGAGTCATGTTTAAGAATCTGTTACCAAATTCAGGATTTACCTCTGTTTTCTTCTAAGAGTTTTATGTTTTTAGCGCTTATATGTAGGCCTTTAATCACTTCGTGTTAATTTTTATATATGATGTGAAGTAGGCTTCAGCTTCATTCTTTTACGTGTGGAAATTCAGTTGTTCCAGCACCATTTTTGATGAGACCATTATTTTCTCATTGAATGGATTTGGCAACCTTCCTGAAAATCAGTTGGCTGTAGATGGTTTATTTTTGGAGTCTCAATTATATTCCATTGGTGTATAATCTATCCTTATGCCAGTACCATACTTGCTTGATTGTTATAGCCCTCCCGTCCCCTCTCTTGCCCAGGCTGAAGTGCAGTGGCACAGTCATAGCTCACTGCAGCCTTAAATTCCTGAATTCACTGAAGCTATCCTTATGTCTCAGCCTCCTGAGCAGGGACTATATAGGTGTGTGTCACCATGCTCAACTAATTTTTTTATTTTTTGTAGAGATGAGGTCTTACTGTGTTGCCAAGGATGGTCTCAAACTCCAGGGCTCAAGCAATCCTCCTGCCTTGACCTTCCAAAGTGCTAGGATCATAGGTGTGAAAACGGCATCCAGCGGATTACTGTAGCTTTATAGTAAGTTTTGAAATTGGGAAGTTTGAGTTCTCCAATTTTGTTCTTTTTAAAGATTGTTTTGGCTGTTTGCTGTCCTTTGCAATTTCATATGATTTTGAGGATCACTTTTTCCTTTCTGCAAGAAAGTCATTGGGAATTTGATAGGGATTATATTGAATCTGTAGATCACCTTGGGTAGTATTGGCATCTTAACAATATTAAGTCTTCCTGTGAATATGATTGTCTTTCTATTTATTTAGGTATTTTGAAATTTATTTTCAGCATTGATTTGTAATTTTTAGTGTATAAATTTTTCACATCCTTAGTTAAATGTATCCCTAGATATTTAGTTTTTTTAGATGCCATTGTAAATGAAATTATTTTCTTAATTTCTTTCTTGGATTGTTTATTGCACGTGTATGAATACACAACCAATTTTTGTTGATCTTGTATTCTGTATCTTTGTTGAATTAAGATGTCAGTTCTAATAGCTTTTCTGTGGCTTCTTTGGAACTTCTGTATATAGGATCATGTCATCTGCATGAGAGTTTTACTTCTTTCTTTCCAATTTGGATACCTTCTCGTTCTTTCTTTCTTTTTTTTTTGTCTAATTGCTCTGGCTAGAACTTCCAGTACAATATTGAATAACAGTAGTGAAGGCAGACATCCTTGTCTTGTTCCTGATTTTAGGGGATAAGCTTTCAATTTTTGATCACTGAGAATATTAACTATGGGTTTTTAACAAATGCTTCTTATCATGTAGAGGAAGATTCCTTTTATCCCTAGTTTTTTGAATGTTTTTATCATGAAAGGGTGTCGAATTTTATCAAATGCTTTTCCCATTAATTGAGATGATCATGTAGTTTTTTCCCCTTCATTTTAATGTGGTGTATTACATTGATTTTCATATGTTGAACCATCTTTGCATTCTAGGAATATGTCTCACTTGGTATTGTACTTGGTTTGCTAGTATTTTGTTTAGGATTTTTTTATGAGGTATATTGATCTGTATTTTTTTGGTAGTGTATTGTACTTTCTTTTCATGTATGACTTTAGTATTAGGAT
Source organism: Avahi laniger (assembly GCA_963575035.1). NCBI lineage: Eukaryota > Metazoa > Chordata > Mammalia > Primates > Indriidae > Avahi > Avahi laniger. Next base: position 10,766 of record CAUYSK010057376.1, read on the forward strand.
AATGCTGGCCTCATAGAATGAATTAGGAAATGGTCTCTTATATTTTCTAGAAGAGTTTGAGAATGATCACGTGTTTGCTCGAATGAAGCCATCAGTCGTGGACTTAGTTGGGAGATTTTTGATTACTGTGTCAATTTCCTTAGAAGTTATAGGTCTATTCAGATTTTCTATTTCTTTATGATTCAGTTTTGGTAAATTGTATATTTCTAGGAATGTGTTTATGTCATCTAGGTTATCCAGTTTATTGACGTATACTTGTTCATAATATTATCTTAGAATACTTTATATTTCCGTTATTGTTGGCAATAATTTCCCCTGTTTCATTTCTGATTTTTAAATTTGTAGCTTTTTTTGGTCACTCTAGCTAAAATTTTGTCAATTTTGTTGGTATTTTCAAAGAACCAACTTTTATTTCATTCATTCTCTGTGTTTTACTATTCTCTATTATATTTATCTCTGCTCTAATCTTGTTTCTTTCTTTTACTAACTTTCTGTTTGGTCCACTTTTCATTTTTCAGTTTCTCAGTAAAGTTATATTATTGATTTGAGATCTTTCTTCTCTTTAAATGTAGACATTTACAGCTATATATTGCCCTCTTAGCACTACCTTTGCTGCATCCCATAAGTTTTAGTATGTTGTGTTTTTATTTTCATTTGTGTAAGTATTTTCTAATTTCCCTTGTGATTTCTTTTTGATCTATTTGTTGTTTAAGAGTATATTCTTTAATTTCCACATAGTTTTGAATTTTCTAGTTTTTCTTCTATTATTGATTTATAGCTTCATTCCTTTGTGATTGCAAAAGATATTTTGTATGATTTAAATATTTTTAAATTTATTGAGACTATTTCGTATCTTAATATATGTTCTACCGTGAAGTTTGTGTGTTCTGCTCTTGTTGAGTAGAGCATTCTGTATATGTTTGCCAGGTTTAGTTGGCTCTTAGAGTTGTTCAAGTTCTCTATTTCTTTACAGACATTCCCAGATGTTCTGTTATTGGAAATGATGAATCGAAGCCTCCAATTATTGTTGTAAAACTATTTTTTCATTCAGTTCTTTCAGTATTTGCTTCATATATTTTGGAGCTCTGTTGCATGCATATATATTTATAGTTGTTATATCTTCTTGATAAATTGACCCTTCCATCAATATATAGTGTCCTTTTTAAAGTCTTCTAACAGTTTTTAAAAAATTAAACTACTTTGTTGAAATACGACATGTAAAAAGCTGTACTTACTTAATGTGTACAACTCAGTGAGTTTGGGGATAAGTATATACCTGTGAAACCATCACCACCAAGGCCATAGACATATCCATCACCTCCCAAAGTTTCTTACTGCCCTCTTTATTATTATTATTGTTGTTATTATTATTTTCTTTGTGGTAAGACATTTAACATAAAATCTATTCTTTTAGTAAATTTTAAACATGCAGTTTGCTAACAATACAATAAGACATTGTAGTTTATACGTAACAAGTTTTATATATTGTTAGTTATAGGCACTGTGCTATATAGTAGATCTCCAGAACTTACTTATCTTACGTAACTGAAACTTTGATTTCAAATTATATTACAGAGTTATCAAAACAGTGTGGTACTGGCATAAAAGCAGACACACAGACCAGTGAAATAGAATAGAAAGCTCCGAAATAAACTCACACGTGTATGTTCAACTAATCTTTGACTAGGGCATCAGGAATACAAAATGGGGAAAGGATAGTCTCTTCAATAAATGATGTTGGGAAAAGTGGATATGCAATACAAAATAATGAAATTGGACCCCTATTTTACACCATACACAAACATCACCTGATGTTTTATAGCTTTTCTGTCCTCATTTTATCTGTTACTTTCTTCTTTTATATTGAGTTGATTTTTTTTTTTTGTAATGAACTGTGTAGATTCCCTTCTCATTCCTTTTCTGTATGTATTGTAGATATTTTCTTTATGGTTACTGTGGGGATTACATTTTACATCCTAAATTTAGAATAATGTATTTTAAATTGACACCAACTTTACTTTAAAAATGTACAGAAATGTACAGAAACTACTCCTATATTTCCTCTATCCTCCCCCCCTTTATATTGTTATTGTCACAAACTACATCTTTATATATATATTGTGCTTCAAACACCAATTTGTAATTTTTAATGCATTTGTCTTTTAAATCCTATAGAAAATAAAAAGTAGAGTTATAAGCCAAAATTATAATAATACATATTGTATTTTTATATCCACTGTGGTATATGTATAATATGTGCTTTTAAGCACATATATGTATATATAACTTAAATGTAACATATAATTATATGTTTATGTCAGTTTTCTATATTGTCTAATCTGGTAATTTATTAAGCACATTTGCAGCATCCTCATTGTAGGGCTAATTATTCTCCACTACTCAGGCAAGGTCTTCCTGGTTACTAGACCCACAATACTCTGTGAGTAATGAATTTTTAAGGTCTGGGTGGTGGAAAGATGCATAAGCTCAGTGTGACATCTGGTCAAATCTAGACACCATTCAGATTTTTCCCCCTGGCTTTTGATAATTTCCTTCTATGTGTGTGCTTATCAGTACCCTGCTGAATTCTTGAGGTAGACCTGCAGATCTCTGGGCTTCTCTCTCTGTGTCTCTCTCTCCTCTCCATAACTTTGTCCTCCTACCTTGGACATAAAATGAAAGCAGGGATCATTTCTCCTGTTGCTCACCATTGTCCCCAGCATCTAGCTGATATATAGTAGGGCTCAACAAATATATATTGAATGAATTAATCACTTGGAGTTGAATATTTTCACTATTAAAGAATTTTGGTAGAGGCCGGGTGCAGTGGGTCATGCCTGTAATCCTAGCACTCTGGGAGGCCGAGGTGTGTGGATCGTTTGAGCTCAGAAGTTTGAGACCAGCCTGAGCAAGAGTGAGATCCCGTCTCTACTAAAAATAGAAAGAAATTAGCTGGACAACTAAAAATATATAGAAAAAATTAGCCGGGCATGGTGGTGCATGCCTGTAGTCCCAGCTACTTGGGAGGCTGAGACAGGAGGAGTTCTTGAGCCCAGGAGTTTGAGGTTCCTGTGAGCTATACAGATGCCAAGGCACTCTAGTCTGGGCAACAGAGTGAGACTCTGTCTCAAAAAAAAAAAAAAAAAAAGAATGTTGGTAGAGATAGGACTGTTGACAGCATCATAGTTCTTGGCATTTTTGTTTGCTTTAATTTGGGTGGTAATTAATAAGTTGTTTGAAAAGCTATGAAAAGCAGTTATTTTATAAATATTTAATGAATCCTTAGTCTCTTTGATATTTCATCTGTTCAACTATGTAATATAGTGCTGAGAAAATTTTTATAATTTTTGTAGAAAAGTTATTTTATCTGGAGAGATAACCAGTAAAATGGTTTTTCCTGCTTGTATTCTAATATTATTACTAGGTTATTAAGTATGAAATGTCCGATTTCCTTGAGTACTAAGTTTGGCAGTTGATATCTCTGACATTTCACTTTGACACTTCTAGTTTTATTTTTATTGTGAAGGTACATCTTCAGTCTTTCAAACACACATTTTGGCTTGTGATTATCTTTCAAATAATTTTTTAGAGCAATTTTTGTGAAACCATGTATAAGTCAAATATTTGTGTTAATTTAGAATATAAATTCTGTCGTGGAACCACTGCAGCGTAGACAGCTCGAGATATCAACGAAGTGTTTGGGAAGGATGTGGCTAATGAATGCACAGTGCATCAGTGGTTCGAGAAGTTCCATTCTGATTTTAATCTTGAAATTGAGCCACATGGGCAACCTGATACCAAGGTGCATAAAGAGCTGAAAGCTGTAGTGGAAGCGAATCCATCTCAACCTATGTGTGAATTAGCAGCAAGGCTTGACATTCCTATTCCAACAACATTGGACCATTTGAAACAAATTGGCAAGGTAAAGAAGCTGGATAGATGGGTTCTGCATGAATTAAATGAGCCTCAGAAGAGAAATCTTCTTGAAGCTTGCCTTTCTTTGCTGTCACAACATAAAGGCAAACCATTACTACATCGTCTTGTTATGTGTGATGAAAAATTGATTGTTTTTGAGAATCACAAGCATTTGGCACAATGGTTGGATAAAGATGAAGTGCTGAAACACAGTCCAAAACCAAATATTCATCTTGAAAAGCTAATGGTGTCTGTTTGGTGGTCCATTGCTGGTATTGTCCACTACAGCTTCATGAAACCTGGTCAGTTGTTTACAGTGGATATCTATTGCAACCAGTTGGATGAATGGTGAGGATGCTTGTGATTAAGTAGCGAGATTGGTCACTGGAAACAGGCCAATCCTCTTGCAAGACAGTGCTCGACCAACCACATGTCACACTAACAACACTGCTCAAACTACAGAAGCTGGGCTTGGAAACTCTTTGTCTCCCATTGTATTCACCAGACCTTGCGCCAACCGAATACCACTTCTTCCAGGCTTTGGACCACTTCTTGTAAGGAAAAACATTCAATTGTCAACAAGCTGTGGAAAATGCTTTTCACGATTTCATGGCCACTCACTCTCCAGGCTTCTCCGCTGTTGGCATAAACAAGCTACCATTAAGATAGCAAAACTATGTTGATAGTTCAGGTGGATACTTTGATTAATTGTACCCCTTCTTGTTTGAGATATAATAAACTACACTTTTGATTCAAAATCAGACATTTCATATTTAATGACCTAATATTATTAGGTAGGAGGAAGAAAAACAAAGTCTTCAGATATAGTCATTTATTTGGTTTTTAAAACCCTTTGTATTCTTCATCCTTGTGTTTATATGAAAAAGCTTTCAGGCAAGGTGCAGTGACTCACACCTATAATCCTAGCACTTTGGGAAGCTGAGGCAGGAGGATTGCTTGAGGCCAGAAACTCAAGTCCAGCCTGGGCAATAGTGAGATCTCATCTCCACAAAAAATTAAAAAGTAAATTGGGCATGGTGGCATATGCCTATAGTCTTAGGTGCTTGGAAAAGCTGAGCCAAGATTGCTTGAGCCCAGGAGTTTGAGGTCACAGTGAGCTATGATCGTGCCACTGCACTCTAGCCTAGATGACATAGCAACACTCTGTCCCCCCACTAAAAAACAAAGCTTTCAGATAAAGAATTTTCGTGGATGAAACATTTTACTAGCCAGATAGATATGAATGACATAGGCAAAAAGTCGAAAACTTGTGAATTATTAAGATATTGACAACTCATAATAAAACAGACTTTTCATAAATGTCTTCAGTAGTAATGCAGAAATGACTATCAATATTATGGCAATACTTTCCAACTATGGAGCACTATGGAGTGTTAAATTTTAATATATTTTAAAATAATTTTTCCTGTTTAAAGTACAATAGAGCCAACAGTTTACACAGTTATATTCTTGGTTCCTTAGCTAACTCATAAAAATTAAACTCAAATATTTCATTTTTAATAGGTTATCATTTTACAAAATGCATGTACATGATGTATTTAATGATAAGGGGATTTATTATCGCACATAATGGGAACTCCAAGAATAGAGTGCTTAGCTCAGCAGCTCATTGATATTGCCAGGGACCGGGACTTATTATATCAGTCTCTACTCTTCCTGGTGTGCTGGCTTTTGATCTTCAGGATTGACCCCTTGTAGTCTTAAGATAATTGATCAAATCTAAGTATTATGTCCTTATACAACAATGCCCCAAAACTGAAAGTAATGATGTTTTATTATGGGTCTCTTGAAGAGTAAAGAAACATCCATAAGCCCTCCCACATATTTCTCCTTATTGACTATAATGTCCATGTGGCTCATTCCTTTCTTAAATCATGGAATTATTGTGGTAGAGTTGGCTTCTGGACCTGGGGAGCTCTCCAGCTTGAAGTTTCAAGATGGTGACCACTGTCAGCGTAAGCACAGAGTTGCCGAGACATGTATAACATTGAGAATGTGTTAGCAAGTGTCTCTTGGGCAGTGTAGGAAGCCAACCTTTTTTGTCACAAATGCCTATTATCTGCTTAATTTAGAGTACATTTAGAGAAATACTGTTAGATTCTGCCTTTGAGAGTGTTGTGTAATATAGGAGAAAGATGTGTGCTAAATGGAAAAGAAGCTACAGACATATGGCAGGGAAGCACCTGCCTCTGCTCAGGGAAGTCATGGAAAATGTCAGCAGCTTCTCAGATGAAATTATCATGTTGGGTTATTGATATTTGTAAACTCCCCTTTGTGTTCCATGTATTCATAGTGTAGTTGGCAAATTTTTTTCTGTAAAGGACCTAATAGTAAATATTTTGGCTTTTTGGCCATACAGTTTCTGTTGCAACTACTCATCTATGCCAGTGTGGCACAAAAGCAGCCATAGACAATATGTAAATGAATAAGCATTGCTAAATAACAATAAAACTTAATTTACAAAAACAGGCAGTGGGCTTGATATGGACTATAGGGTGTCATTAGCCAACCCTTACTCCAATAGCACTAGTTTTTCCTCTGCCTGTTTTTTCCCCCTCCTTCAGGATATTTTTATATTCTTGACCATTTATTTTTTAACATAAATTTTATTTTAGAATAGCTTTACATTTATAGAAAAGTTGCAGATAGTATAGAGAGTTTTCACATATCTTATCCCATGTTATCCTGTTAGCATCTTACATTGGTATGGTATGTTTGTCAAAATTAGTGAACCAATATCCACACATTAGTATGCACTAAAGCCCACATGCACTTTATTCAGATTTCTTGTTTTTTACTGAATGCCCCTTTCCTGTCTTCATCCAAACTGCTACATTGCATGTCTCCTTAGGCTCTCTGGGCTGTGACAGTTTCTGAGGCTTTTCCTTGTTTTTGATGACCCTGACAATTTTGACAAGTACTGGTCAGGTGTTTTATAGAATTGTCAGTTGGGATTCATCTTGATGTTTTTCTCATGATTGGACTGGAATTGTAGATTTTGGGGAGGAAGCCCACAGAGGTGAAGTACTATTTTCATATCATATTAACGGTACATATCACTGTTGATGTTAATTTTGATCACCTGGCTGAGGTATTGTTTGTCAGGCTTTTCCACTGTAAAATTACTCTTCCCTTATTCCTTCTCCCCCGGCCCATACTGTACTCTTTGGAAGGGAGCCCACTATGTGCAGCCCATACTTTTGGAATGAGAAGTTATACTCCACCTCCTTTGGGGCAGAATGTCTACATAAATTATTTGGAATTCCTCTGCATGGGAGATTTGTTCTCCCCTATTTGTTTAATCATTTCATCAGTATGAACTGATTTATACTTTGGATTATAATCCAAAATTCAGTACTGCTCTATTTCCTTGTCAAATTGTTCTAGCTTTGGCCATTGGGAGCTCTTTGACATATACTCCCCACCCAATCTTTGTTTAATTTTTGTTTTTAAGCCCTTATTCTGACACTGTAAGATACTCCAAGCTCCTCTTATATATTTCCTTCCCCAGTCCCAGAATTAGCTATTTCTGCAAAGAGCCCTGTTTCCTTGTATTTTGAAACCAAGACTTGACACTAGATGTGCTTATTGCTATTGAGCTGGGGTGTCAATGCTTTTAGCTCAATCAGGTGACAGAACAAGGAAATATGGATGTATAATACACATATTTATAGATATTTCTGTTTCTGACCATCTGTATCTATATGCAGCTAAAAATGAGTTCATAATGATATCTCCAACTCTAATCCACTATCACATGATCATTGTAGTTTCCTCCCTGTGTTTATTTGTAACCTTCCACTCCAGCAGTGAGAAAACTGACTTACACCATTTGCCATCTATTTTTGTTCAGTTCCAGTATACATGTATAGTGGTTTCAGAATTGTTAACCTGTACTTCTGTGGAGCACAACTTTATCAGAGTACAGTGGCACTACCTTACTCCAATAGCACTAGATTTGGTCAGTTTTTTTCATCAGTCTTACAAGACTCCATTAATTTTCAAAGTTACTTGGATCACCACCTTTTCCCCTACTCCTTTCAGTGAGATTGTTTCATGCATTTGTAATACAATTACATTGTTTTGTTACGTTCCACATCCCGTCTCAGAATTCCCTGACCTCCTAAATATTTTTTAAAAATTAACATGTACTGAGGTTTACTCTTGTTCTCTGTAGTTCTGTTGGTTTTGACAAATGCATTGTGTCATTTACCTAGGATTACAGTCTCATACACAATAGTTTTACTGCCTGAAAAAAATTCTCCTGTGCTTCACCTACCCGCTACTTCCTAGCTACCTGACTGATCTGTTTACCATCTCTACAATTTTACCTTTTCCAGAATGTGGTGTAAATGGTATCATATGCTTTGTAGCCTTTCAGACTTGCTTCTTTCACTTAGCAATAGATCCATCCAGCTAACAATGATCATTTTTTAATTTTGCGTTTTATTATAAAATGAACAGTGATATATAGGCCCCCCCCTCTTTTTTTTTTTGAGACACAGTCTCACTTTGTTGCTACAGTGAGTGCCATGGAGTCAGCCTAGCTCACAGCAACCTCACACTCC
>CAUYSK010057377.1:0-18392 GCA_963575035.1 Avahi laniger
GCCGGGCATGGTGGCTCATGCCTGTAGTCCCAGCTACTTGGGAGGCTGAGACAGTAGGATTGCTTGAGCCCAGGAGTTTGAGGTTGCTGTGAGCTAGGCTGACGTCACGGCACTCGCCCCAGGCAAGAGAGTGAGACTCTGGCTCAAAAAAAAAAAAAAAAAAAAAGAAAGTAGAGGATTTCTTTACAGCGTCATGAGGAATGAATAAAAAAAAAAAAAAAGTATAGTATAGTGAATATATAAACCAGTAACATAGTTATTTATTATCATATATGACTGGTAAAGCAGTAGGTTTGTTTATACCAACATCCCCACAAACACCTGAGTAACGCCTTATGCTACGTTATCACTGGGCAATAGGAATTTTCAGCTCCATTATAATCTTACAGAATGCACCATATACGTGGTTTGTTTGTTGACTGAAATGTCATTATGTGGCGCATGACTGTATTTTATCTATATTATTTATTAAATAGAGCACTGTGGCTGCTCTGTGAATATAATTATATATTTCTTTAAGGGAAAATGAGTTCTAAGATGCAAAACAACCAACTTAAAAATGAACCCTCAATATTATATTTCTGTTGTATCTTAAAGAAAACAAGGCCGGGCGCGGTGGCTCACGCCTGTAATCCTAGCTCTCTGGGAGGCTGAGGCGGGCGGATTGTTTGAGCTCAGGAGTTCGAGACCAGCCTGAGCAAGAGCGAGACCCCGTCTCTACCAAAAATAAAAAGAAATTAATTGGACAGCTAAAAATATATAGAAAAAAAAAATTAGCCGAGCATGGTGACGCATGCCTGTAGTCCCAGCTACTTGGGAGGCTGAGGCAGAAGGATTGCTTGAGCCCAGGAGTCTGAGGTTGCTGTGAGCTAGGCTGACGCCACGGCACTCACTCTAGCCAGGGCAACAGAGTGAGACTCTGTCTCAAAAAAAAAAAGAAAAAGAAAACAAGATAACTAAAAATAAATCAGTAAAATAAAAGTCTTTTATGCACTATCAAAATACCATAATGACAAAAGAAGTATGAAGCATGTAATGGGATAAAGTATTCTTGCTAGTTTATGTTCAAAAATATTTTCAAAATGAATGAAAGCTCTGATTCCAAAATTTTATCTCAATGTACAGTACTTTTTGTATTGTTTTATATTCTACCATTTTTCTCAAAGGAGAGAGAAAATATTCAGGGGTTGAAACAAATATATTGAAGATGGAATAAAAGTAAATGAATTATGTACTAAGTTCCAAAAATCATAGAAATGACTACATATGGGCTGGAAATAATAGAAATTACCATGGTATTACTATTAATGTCTAGAAATTCCTTGGGGAAAAAAATATACATATTCACATCACAGTATCTGCCACAATGTAAATAAAAATTCTGCAATTTGTTTCTGGTTGATATAATTATCTGGCTACACCGCTGACCTGGTACTACTTATTAAAAAGTCCATCTTTGCCTCAGTAATTTGAGATAATACCTTTATAAATGAACTTAGGTCTATTTTGGGCTTTCAGTTCTATTCCACAGGTTTATTTGTATATTGCTGCCACCCTATTTTAACTTACAGGCTTTATACTATATTTCAATATCTGATTTTTCAAGCATTTTGATCACTATATTCCTTAGCATTAACATGAATGGAGATTTTTATTCCATGCTCTTTCCATGGAGAAATACATTTATATCTCATCTCAATTATAGGTATCTCACATATTTCGAGGCCCCATTTCAATTCATTTTACAACTGAACAAATATTTACAGAGTGACTACTATGTCCCAGGTAATAGGCTTAATGCAGGATATAGTAATGATCAGAATCCCTGAGAAACACCAATAACATAATGATTTTAGTAACCGCAGTCAAGCACGTGGGTTGCCTTCAAGCTGCTATTGTTCAGCCTGGTCTGTAGTAGGGAGGACAACCTAGAAACTAGAGATTACTAGGCACCTCTGTGTGGTTGTCACTGTGTCAGACTGCCACAGTCTTCTAAGAGTAATGACTGCAACTTCATTTCCTCTCAAATTTCATACAGGTTCCTCTCTTGGCCAACTGTGACCTAGAACCATACAGGAGAGGGGATTTCTAGGAAACAAAGCCCGAGCTTGAGATGGGAGTAGTCACACCAAGCTGACAGAATACAATCCAGATAGCCTGTTTTTTGTTTTACTTTTTGCTCTTTATCCCAATCCCTACTCCCATTCCCTATTATTTTCTCTCAGAAGCACACACTTTTGTCTGCTGTGGAAAACATTCTTCTTTTGATGGGGTTGTGTGATTAGGTAAGGTAATCTCTGAATCTTCAGGTCATCTGATTTGGAACTTTAATTAAATTTGCAAAATCTCTTCACTTACATCAGTACCTGGATTAGTGTTTGATTCAATAGCCAGAGATTGGGAATTGTGGAAGCACATCTTAGAATTCTGTCAACCATACTCTAAATCTGCGCCTACAATCAATATTATACAGCTTTCTAACTTTTGCCAATCTGATGTATATAAAGTGTACTCGAAATGCCTTCTTTTAATTTGCATTTCTTTAATTCCTATTGAGTTTGGGTATTTCTTCATATACATCTTAGCCATTTGAGTTTTTTTTTCTGTAAATCTACTTTCCCATTTGGGGAGCAGATTATTTTCTCTTTCTTGTTTTTGCAGCAGGAGATCCTTATATATTCTGTCCGTTAATAACTTGTTGATTTTAGATGTTGCAAATTAGTCATTTGTCTGTTAACCTTGCCTATATTTTCCTTTAATAAATAGAAATCCTTAATTTTAATATATACAAATTTATCAATTTTCAGTTTATCATTTGCAATTTGGGGCTCTTGTTAAAGAAATCCTTCCCCACTGGCATGATCACAGAGTTGGGTATCTAATTCATATATTTTATTCTTTCTTCATTACTAACAGAAATATTTAAGATTGCAAATTTAAGATTACAATCCTGGCTGTGGTGGCTCACGCCTGTAATCCTAGGAGTTTAGGAAGCCAAGGTGGGAGGATTGCTTGAGGCCAGGAGTTCAAGAACAGCCTGAGGAAGAGTGAGACCCCATGTCAACAAAAAAATAGAAAAGTTAGCCAGGCATGGTGGTGCGAGACTATAGTCCTAGCTACTCAGGAGACTGAGGCTGGAAGATCACTAGAGCCCAGGAGCCTGAGGTTGCATTGAGCTATGATGACGCTGCTCTGCTCTAGCCCAGGCACAGCAGAGTGAGACCCTGCCTCAAAAACACAAAACAAAGATTGCAATCCTAAATCTTAAATTTGCAACTCTAGGTTAACAGTTTTTGACTGAGATTCAATAATTACTTTAAAGAACTGAGTTGAAAGTCATGTATCATAAAATTAACCATTTCAAAAGGTATACTTCCATGGCATTTAGTATGTTCACAATATTTTACAACTGCCACTCCTGATGAAAACCATTTTCATCACCCCAAAAGAAAACCCCATGTCCATTGAATAATAGTTATTCCCCATTTCCCCCTATCTCCAGACCATGACTGTCTCTGGATTTACCTATTCTGAATATTTCATGTAAATCATACGATATGTGACCTTTTATGTCTGTCTTCTTTCACTTAGCATGATATTTTCAAGGTTCATTCATGTTTTAGCATATATAAATACATATATTTAATTTAAACAACATATATTCCTTTGTCTGGATAATATATTCCTCTGTGTGTGCGTGTGTGCGTGTATCACATTTTGTTAATCCATTTTCCATAGATGGACATTTAGGTTGTTTCCATCTTTTGGCTATTGTGAATAGTGCTGTTATAAACAATCATGTACAAGTATTTATTTACATACCTCATTTTAATTTTATTTTAACTTTTTAAGTAACCACCAAACTGTTTTCCCCAGTAACTGCACCATTATTGTACATTTTTAATTTCATTCCATTGTTGTCAAAGGAGATCTTTTGCGTGATTTCAGTCTTTTAAATTTTATTGAAACTTGTTTTATAGCCTAGTGTATGATCCATCCTGGAGAATGGTCCCATGCACTTGAAGAAAACATGCATTCTACTGTTGCTGGGAGGAGTCTACCATTTCTAAGTTGCCTTTTTCTCGATTCATTTATTCATTGAATATTCATTGATTCATTTCATTCATTCTTGATTCATTCATGTATTTGGTTGCTATAAACTTTTTACTGTTTTCCAGAGTTCTCACAGTTGATTCTGACAGGATTTGCTTATTTTTAATAAAATTTTTTGTCGTGGGACAGGCCTTTGCAGCAACCTACCCCCAACATTTTTGCTGACATCATTCTCAGTAATTACCTCTTAAAACAAATATTTTATAATTGCCATTTAATATTCTGAAATAAAATTTATAGGTAATATAACTTAATACACACAGAAGTTTTTACAAATCAATGTAATGTCTTAATTGTAATATAAAGGAGAAATAAAAAGAAGTAATTTATAATAAAGTAGTATGAATTTCAGTATGTAAATGCTTCATATGGTATTAGAAGACATAATGAAGTAATATATTTGCACCCATTTAAATAAGTTGGATTTAGGAGATACAAGAAGATCAGAATCCATTTTGTACAAATGCTGATAAATTAAAGGCCAAAATTTAGTCATAAAGACCAGACTTTTTTTTTTATATGTATGAGGAATGAAAGAAATCACTTTAAGTAAAGTTGAGATAAAACACCAATACAAATGATAGACTAGGGAAGTGAAGGAAAGGAAAAAGTATGGTAGTCTTACAAATTTGCTGGGCCTTACTTGGAAAACAATTCTTCAGTAAGTAATTACTGAAGAAATATTAGAGAATATATATTTTATTTTAAAGTCCTGACACATATCACATCAAGTATTTAGTCTTGAGTACTTAAGTCCTTGGAAACAATATGCTTTCATTGATAAAGGGATTTAAGGACGAATTAAAAAAAAAAGCATTGATAGAACATCTAAGACCAGTATCACAGTAAGTTTGAAAAAATAATAGGCAATTATTACAAAACTAAATCAAAAATTCAATTAGTAATTTTCACAGTACATTTTTTATTCATGCACATACCTACCTATACATGATATTCAATATTTTTAGAATAACTAATGAAATTACATAAGATATCATGTGTTTCCATGATTCATTATTTGGTACTATGTCTATTAAAGGAGTCTTACATCCTCTGTTACATATTTAAAATTGGCTTTATTGCTTTTACAGTAACTGCACCATTACACTAATATAATTTCAAATAAATGCACAGTTTGAAATACAAGAGTAGGTAATTTAGCTTCCTTCCAGAAAAAGTGGGTATGATAGTTATAACTTGATTCAGAAGCTTTCTTAATTATACTGTTTAAATTGTGTTTGTCCTCCAGATAGTTTTTTAGCTCAACTCTTCTTATAAATGTTGGCTGGCTTGTTTCCTACCCATTGCAAATGGAATAATCACACTGTCTATATTGTATGTTCATAAAAGTCTAATAGCTATCAGTGTATCTTTTAAAGATAACATCCTAGCTGGGCCTCCTAGCACTTTGAAAAGCCAAGATGGGAAGATTGCTTGAAGCCAGGAGTTTGAGACCAGCCTGAACAACATAGCAAGACCCCCATTTCTACCCCTCCCCCCAAAAAATTAGCCAGGTGTGATGATGCACACTTGTAGTCCTACTTGGGAGGCTGAGGCAAGAAGATCACTTGAGCCCAGGAGTTTGAGGTTGCAGTGAGCTGTGATGATGCCACTGCACTCTAGCCTGAGCAATAGAGCGAGACTGTCTCTCAAAAAAAATAAATAAATAAAGATAGGATCCTGCTCTTCCTGCCTCTTGAGTTGCAGTGAAAGTTAAATGAATGTGTTTGAAAGCTTATACTCATAAAAGTCTGTGTTAAAAACATGATTATTATTTTAATAATAATATGACGACACATATTCCAGAAGCTAGTCCCTTGAGAAAATTAAGTTGCAATCATAGGTCACAATTTTAAGAGATTATGTAATTCCTCACATTTAAAATTTCTAATTCATAATCTCTTGCCTCGGCTTGCCTCTAAATAAGAATCACTTTTTAGATCAGGTGGCGTGGCTCACACCTGTAGTCCTAGCACTCTGGGAGACTGAGGCAGGAGAATCACTTGAGGTCAGGAGTTCAAGACCAGCCTGAACAAGAGCGAGACCTCCAGACTCCATCTCTACTAAAAATAGAAAAAATTAACTGGGTGTTGTGATGCGTGCCTGTTGTCCCAGCTACTTGGGAGGCTGAGGCAGAAAGATCGCTTGAACCCAGGAGTTGGAAGTTGCAGTGAGCTATGATGACTCCACTGCACTCTAGCCCAGCTCTACACAAAGCAAGACTCTGTCTCAAAAAAAAAAGGAATCACTTTTTCGTGGGAAGTGTATTTTGTGACAAAAGCACTTTGTCCTTTGGTTGTTGCGTGTTTTGGCAATATGGAGCAACCTTCCTGTCCTTCAGCACTTTCCAAGCAAGCATTTTCTCTTTTAGATGTGTGCTTTATTTTCATGAGAATGACCTGTCCTTGCATAGGTTTAATTGCACTATGATTTTTAGTTGTGACACATATATATGAATGTGAAAAGCAAAGCATGTAATAGCTTTTTGTGGCTTGTGTTTTTTATTTACAGCCTTCAAGCAAAATAAAGTTACCTGAGGAGAATTTCTTCAATGTTCCTGCTTTCTTAACTGTCTCAGGACAACTTCATCTAGAAGTGATGTCAGGGTACAGAATTTTCTTTTCTCTTTTGCTTTTCCCTTTTGCATTTACAGATTATAGTTTAGATGAGAGTGAAACAGTACTTCCCTTTCCATGCACAAGGCTAAAAATTGAAATGTCTTTATCATTAGTTCACTTGAATTTACCACAAGTACATTTACATTGACAACTTGAGAATATCCAAGTTTCTTACTTTAAAAAAATCACATTAATCTAGACTTGCTTTTAATGAAAAATGTACCCCTGAAAATATAAAGTCACAATTTTTTTCTTTTTACTAATCTTTTTTGTTTAAATTTCAAACATATAATTAGAATTTATTTGTAGTCAGTCATATTTAAGCAAGTAAAGCCAATTCATAATTCACACCTGAACCAGGTATTAGCCCATTTAATTTAAAAAGAGATACCTGGAACAAATGGTAGAAAACATTTTTCTTCAAAAATTGGTTTAAATAAAGAAAATAACTCCATTAAGAGAGGCATACAACAAATTAGCAAATCTTTTAAGTCAGATCACATGAATTTTAGCCACTGTCATACCTCTGGAAAGTCACTGTACTCCTTTGGGCCCAATTTTTCTTTTCTTTAAAACGGGATTGGACAAGAAGACCTTTAAAGTCCTGTCTAAATATTATGTTCTGTGACTCTGTGGGTAATTTCTTAATGCTAACTCAACAAGTACTGAGTTTCCTTTATACATCTTCTTTTTCTCATGTAGGCATTGGGGCTTAAAAATCTTTTCAGGAAATAACTTGAGTGAAAAGAAGGTAATATTACGTGTTTCCCATTGTTTTTAAAATGCACAGATGGGAAAACTCAGGAAATGTAGTAAAATCTTTCACATTCTGGGTTTGTTTTTGTACCTATTTTGGTAGGATGAAAAGTCAATGGTAGAATAAAGATGGTCTTGAAAGTAACTTATACTTAGATTCTTTTCTGATTTATCTCTGAGGCAGGTATTATTTGATAGTTCCAATAACCAAATAATTGACAACATTATCTGAATACTGTGCAGAAAAACTATCATAATATAACTGTGAGATTGTAGGATTTGCAGAGCTGAATGTGGGAAAGACCACGTCGGGCATGTTGTGGAAAGTTCTTTATACCTGCCAAAGTATAATTTTAAAAAATTAAAAACATGAGTCATGCAAATATAAAGTAAATATGTATCAAAGATTTTATTCAATTCATTAACTACTGAGGGAACAAGTAAAATAGTAAGGCTATTTTAAAAAGCATCTGAGGAGCTCTGTATTCATAGGCAATTTAATAATTGATGGAGTAAGATTGCTAAGTTAGTTACAAACGGGTTAATGTCCTACGTACCAGTAAACCCTAAAGTTGGGAATCATATCTTCTACCTGACAGAAATTATTTGCACCTCTACTGGACAAAAAACTATAAATTAATATGTAACTTCACTGAATCTGAGATATTTAATTCAATAGCAAATAGAATTATGGAACAAGTACATTCCCCTAAGTAAATAACCTTTGAATGGGTCTGTGTCCCCATATTACCTTGAAAGGGCATCACCTTCTTAAGGCCATTCATCTTTTGGTCTTATATTCAAAGTTTGGGTAACCTTTCTTAGCAGTCTTACAATATTTATTTCTTTTATTTATAAAGTTAGAGGCAAGGTATCTTCTCCCTCGGAAGTGCCATGATATGTGAAAGATACACATTTACCAAACATCTGTTTCTCTGTTATACCACTAGTGTATTAAATATGCCTCTTTCCCAGTAAAGTGTAGTGAACCACAGAACACAGTGTACACAGCGAAACTTCACAGAATATTAAATTGGTGGAATATTAGGTTTTGTGTTTTTTATTGTTTTATGAAGTATTTCTAATAATGTCAGTCAAATGTTCCTAGCTTAATGTGCATAGTTGTACAACTATTAATATACAGTACATAATGTTTCTGATTAATGCATGATTTAATCTCTGATGAGAAATTGTTAGTCCTCTTTCCCTCAGCTTTTTTTCTTGAGTTCTATTTAACAGGCTTTTTAAAAGGCAAAAGATTTATATGATCTGAAGAGAACCCAGAGTATTAACAGACTTTTTAAAATAGAGTAAATAGTAGTTAAATTTAGAAAGTTAACATTTTCCAAAAGGATATCTGTGTTGGTTTAGTGAGTTTATGTCTCCATTTTAAAGCTAATTTTTTTTTGTTATTTTTAAAATAAATGTCCTATTTTGGAATAACTTTTATTCCAAAATAAAAATAGTCTTACTATTATATAGAAAAGTTGAAAGGAGTGCACGGTTTTGTATCTTTCCCATCCAGTTTCCCCCATTGTTAACATCTTCCATGACAGTAGTACATTTGTCAAAACTAAGAACCTTATGTTAGTGCATTAATACTAACTAAATTCTAGAGTTTATTTGGATTTTACCAGTTTTTCCATGAATATCTTCCTGTTCTAAGATCCAGTTCAGAATACCACATAAAACTTAGTTGTCACATTTTGCCAGTCTCTTCCAGTCTATGACAGTTTCTCAGTCTTTCCTTTTTGTGACCTGTAGAATGTACCCCAGTCTGGGTTTGTCTGATGTTTTTCTCATGTGAGGTTATAGGATACCACAGAGGTGAAGTGCTCTTATCACATCATATCATGGAGAATGTGGTATCCATATGATAATGCTAACCTTCACTACTTGGATAAGGTAGTGTTTGCCAAGTTTCTCCACTGTGGAAATGGACTATTGTTCTCTTTCCCTACTCTAGTCTTTGGAAATAAGTCACTAAGTCTAGTCTACCCTCGCTGGGGAGTAGGGGAGTGGGAGATGGAATTAAGCACCACCTCCTGCAGAGAGAGTATTTGGAATTCTCTATGGAAGATATGTTGTCTCTTCACCCTTATGTATTTTTTTATTTACATAATCATTCATACCAGAGTGGGCTCACATATATTTATTTTATATTTTGGGTTATCATTCAATATCGTGTTACTTACTTTGTTGCTTAAATCATTTTAGTTCTAGTTATTGGGAAGTCATGCAGATTGACTCTTGTGTCCCTTTGACATGCCCCCATCCTTCAAGTACTTCCTTATTCTCTGGTAATACAAGATGCCCCAAGTTTTGTTTGTTGTTTGGAATTTGTTTATCACCTTTATTTTTTTTTCTTCTTATTTTCGTAGTTTGTGTACCTACATTGACAAATTGTTATCACCCTAAAGTACATAGCTTACATTAGAGTTCACTCTTGGTGTTGCATGTTCTGAGTTTGATAACATGTATTTCACAATTATAGTATCATACAGAATAGTTTTTGCTGCCCTGAAAATCCTCTGTGTTCTGCTTATTCATCTCTATCTCTCTCTCTCCTAACCCCTGGTAACCATTGCTCTTCTTACTGTCTGCACGCTTTTGCCTTTTCCAGAATGTGATATGGTTGGAATCATATACTACAGAGCCTTTTCAGATTATCTTCTTTTACTTAGTAGTATGAATATGAATTTAAAGTTCTGTCAGGTCTTTTCGTGACTTAATACTCGTTTCTTTCTGGCACTAAGTAATATCCTGTAGTCTGGATATAACATAATTTATCTACTCACCTATTAAAGGACACATTGGTTGCTTCCAAGTTTTTGCATTTTCCCAGGGTTATTTTTTATTTTCCCTTTCCTAGCCCTGGAATAATCCATTTCTCCAAAGAGCCCTAGTTCCTTTTATTGGAAGATGATAGTTAGAAACCAAGATTTGGTCACGCAGTGTGTTTGCTGTGAGGGGTTATTGCTGCTAAGCCTCTCAGCAGACAGATTTTTTTTTTTAATTTGAGAAAGCTAAGTGTTTTCATTGTGTTCTGCCTGTAAATGTAATTTATAGGTGATAAGTTCATTCTGAGAGAATCAGAAATGCTCTAAATTATAAAACCTGCAATTAGAAAATGTCAAGTAATGAAATGCTCCTTTTCAGTTAAAGTCAGAATTGGAGTAAGGCTCAGCCTAATATATTTGAAATAATTTTTCTTTTTGAGACAGAGTCTCACTCTGTTGCCCAGGCTAGAGTACCATGGCGTCAGCCTAGCTCACAGCAACCTCAAACTCCTGGGCTCAAGCGATCCTCCTCCTGCCTCAGCCTCCTGAGTAGCTGGGACTGCAGGCATGCGTCACCACGCCTGGCTGATGTTTTCTGTTTTTAGTTGTCCAGCTAATTTCGCTCAGGCTGGTCTTGAACTCCTGACCTCAAGCAATCCTCCCACGTCGGTCTCCCAGAGTGCTAGGATTACAGGCGTGAGTCACTGCACCTGGCTGGCAAACTCTAATTTTTATTTTCTCTTTTCTTGGGTTTGAAAGTGCCTCAAGTGGGCGCCTCCCTTTGAATGCAGCTAACTGCTCGTCACTGCCATGCATGAACCTGGAACATACATTATCCTTCAAATACAGATTCCAGATTTGAAATGCATCTTTAATAGGTTCTAATTTATTATTACTCTGTTTCTTGCACTCATATCATCAAAACAATATTTTCAAGAATTTTGAAGTCTCATAATTTTGTTGAAGGGAGGGTGGCCATCTTTTTCTATAATGACAAAAATATTTTTATTTTTCGATTAAACACCAATTACAATGATCAGATTTATGATTTTTTTAATTTCTATATTATCTTTTTCCCTTCAAACACCTTTGTATCATACTTGCCTTCAGCATTTGTCTACTTGTTAACCTTATCAAGTAAATTTTGTGTACAAATATCATAAATGGTGAAAGAATATTGCCATACATTCTTTTAGCAAAATGAGTTGGTCCAAATTCTTGTTACAAATTATTGCATAATGAAATCCTTATTGTGGAATGAATAATTGGTTGAAAATACCATATTTCTTTCTTGTCCTTTGAAATGTGTTATTCACTTAACAGTTTTTGTGTTTGAGAAAATTCATTTAGGTAGATTATCAGTATCTAAAGTCTCATTGTCTTTGAGATTTCATTTACACAATTTTACAATCCTCATTGGAGAGTAGATTGTTGCTGTCTCTTTGCATTAATTTTCAGATATGTCTAATAACTATGAAATACCTTTATTGTTTTTCTTCTCTTCGTTATTATGAGTGAAAAATACATGATCCGAATTCTCAACTGTGTTCTCAAAAACCACAGAAAAATAACAACAGTGATGTATCTAGGCTTCTCTTATGTCTTCTTGAAAGATACCACAAGACTTGTGTATTCATATGCACATTCAGAAGTAACATTCATCCCATGTGGGGTGGGTGGGAAGGGTGGGGAGGGACTGGGTAAATTCACACCTACAGGGGCAGTGCGTGCTGTCTGGGAGTAGACATGCTTGTAGCTCTGACTCAGGCGGTGCAAAGACAATTTATGTAACCAAGCGTTTGTGCCCCCTTAATATTCTGAAATAACAAAAAAGCTTTGTGTATTATAAATAAGACTAAAGATCATATAATGGTGATAATTTGTCTCACTATTGCATTTTCTTCTTAGGCGCTCATTTTTCTATTTTCTTAATATTTTACTCTTTTTTAAACATAATTAGGAATAATTAATGTGTGATGATGAAATCACTCCTAGGATGATGAAATATCAAGATGCTTCAAAATAGGGGAAAAATAAGAACACTAAAACCCAACATATACGTTAGACTCATGAAAGGATTCAATGGGCTTTATTCTGTCTAAAAAAATAACTAGACATTTCTCTGTTTTTTGTGGATATCCTCTGTAGTGACTTAAATTGTGTCAGATACAACCTTATTTGGAAATAGGGTATTTGCAGATGTAATCAAGTTAAGATGAGGTCATACTGGATTAGGGTGGGCCCTAAATCCAAATGACTAGTATCTTTATAAGAGAAAGGAGAGGGAGATTTATATGTAGGGACACGGAGAAGACATACACAGAGGGAAGAATGCCATGTGAAGATGGAGACAGAGATTAAAGTGATGTCAAGGATTACTGGGAGCTCCCAGAAACTAGGAAGGGGAAAGGAAGAATTCTTCCCTACCATCTTCAAAGGGAGCATGGCCTTGCCAACACCTTGATTTCAGACTGTTAGCCTCACAGCTGAGAGAATACATTTCTGTTGCTTTAAGCCATCCAGTTTTTGGTAATTTGTCACAGAAGCCTTGGGAAACTAATACAGCCTCTAACAGTACATAAGTCATGAAATATTAATTTTCATAAATAGTTAGAACTGCTCAACAAAGAAACTCAAAATTGGATATAATGGATCTGGCAATATACTGAGGGTTAAATTAATTGTAATTTGTCCATATAATGGATTACTGTACCAGCCTTTAAGATTAATGATAAAGTTTTACAACATGTTGTTTTTTAAGGAGTGGTTATGAAATAGAAATTAGAGTGTGATTCCAGTTTTTTAAACTATGTTCATATATATATTCATAGGAAAAAGTCTGGAAGAATATATGCCAGTATTCAACTTGCAAAAAATAGCTGTTTCTACTAATTTTTATTTCCTTCAACTTGTCTTTTTTTCAGATTTGAAAAATTAGCATTTATTACTTGTATAATCAGAAAAAAAAGTTCTTTCCATTTAGGAAGAGTCAGCTTGGGCTTTGGGCTGATTTCATTCTAATTTGATTAATTGGTTGGTTTGTGATTGGTATGAGCAATTCTAAACTCATTGCCCTCGTTTATTTTATCAATTCAGATAATGAGCTCAGAAGCCATGAAACATTCATACTTAGGATACTCTCATCCTGTTTTGTGGCTGTGGTGAGAATGACAGCGTGTAGACCTGAGCTAAACTAGAGTACTCTTTACAACTGGGTGTGAAACTGTCTTCTCATCTGCTCATAGGACTTTTTCATTCTTCATCCACTTGATACTTGGATACTTATCTGAACTTTGTTCATTTATACTCATTTGATTTTCAAGACCTTTTTGATTATGATTCATGCCATGCACCTCTGTGTTTCTAATGCTATTTCCTATAGCATTAGACTGCTTTTTCCATATCTCATTCCTAAAGGCTCAATTGAAATATTATGACTTCCTCCTTGACTCCCTCCCTGTTTTTCTCCCAATCGAATTTTTTTTTCTGTTCCTTTATAGTACTCACACATTTCATGTCCTAAAGAAAAAAAGTTTAGGCCAGGCATGGTGACTTATGCCTATAATCCCAGCACTTTGGGGAAGCTGAGGTGGGAGGATCACTTGAGGCCAGGAGTTTGAGACCAGCATCAGCAGCATAGTAGGACCCATCTCTACCAAAAAATAGAAAAATTAGCTTGGTGTGGCACACACAGCTGTATTCCCAGCTACTCAGGAGTCTGAGACAGAACAATTGCTTGAGCCCTGGAGTTTGAGGTTGCAGTGAGCTATGATGACTGCACTCTAGCCTGGGCAACAAAACAAGATCCTGTCTCAAGAAAAAAAAATTCTTCTTCTTAACATTTAGCCAATTTGTAGTTCTCTTCATAAATGTCTTTCTCAAGGATTATAAATCCCTTAAGGACAGATCTTAGCTCTGTGTCTGTATAATTCCTGGCAAGTAGTAGATATTTAGTTTGTTGTTAAATTGAATTTTAAAGCACGAATTCTCATTCTTTTAAAATGTTCCTCTACTGTTTGTACAGTCGTCTTGTATACATCTGAGGAGGATTGGTTCCAAGAACCCCTGTGGATACTAAAATCTGCAGATGCTCAAGTATTTGCATATAACCTGTGCATATCCTCCCATATACTTTAAATCATCTCTAGGTTATTTCTAATACCTAATAGAATGTAAATGTTATTTGAATAATTGTTATGCTGTATTTTTTAACTTTGAATTTTTTTAATTGTTGCATTGTTATTTTTGTTTATTTTCTTGAATACTTTCAATCTGTGGTTGGCTGAAACTGCAGATGGAGAGGACTGAGTATACTATAGTGTTGAGCCTACAGTAAGAGTTAAGTTATATGTTAATCCTTTTTACTCTGTTTCATGGAAATGATATCACCACAAAACCTGAGATGTTTATTGAGATTGCTTCCTGAATGTGTGTGAATGACACTGAATATACTTCTTTCAGTGTATTGTTTATGTTAAAAGTTAACCCCATGTAGATAGAAATATGAATTAACAGACTGTGTGAAAATGACTCAGGAGCTTCATTCATTATCACCTTGCCAATCTCATTTTTTGTGTAATATTGCCAGAGGACAAGCATTTCAAGCAGATAAATCAGCAAGTGCAGAGGCTTGAAATATTGTAGGAATCTTTGTCTTGCTTGGGTTCAGATACAGAGAAGGGGATATTTGAGTTAACCAGGGGTTGGAATTATTTAATTCTAAGTGAGTTCGATGGAAGTAGATATGTTCAGAAGGTTGTAATGATGGACCAAGGAATCTGTGCTAGGTAAGAAAATAGGAGTAGAGGTTGATAAATATAAAAAGTGGTAGACATAAAGAATTGGAGGTCTTAATAAAGAATTGTTGATGTGGAACTACTATAATAAAAACCTGGATGAATTTGATGTAATTGATAAAAAATGGTATTATAAAATTTACATCTCATACATGGAGTCTCTGCTCAGCTCTCCACCTATAACTGAAGTGCAAGTGTGTTTTCCAGTTGAATTATAAGCATCTCAAACTCAACACATTCAAAACTAAATTCATCATCTTATTCCCTAAATCTGTTTTTCTTTCTGAATTCTGTATCTTAGGAAATGGCACTACCAACCTTCCAGTTTGTCAAACCAGATATATAGAAGTCATTCCAAATTCTTTTTCCATACACTTTGCATCAGTCATTTGCTTCCACTTCCTTTTGCTTCAGCTTTCCTAAACTGCTTATAACATTCTAAGCACCTCATCCTGTTTCACATATTTGTATTCCTTTGCATATGCTGTTTTTCTGGCTGAAATGTGCTTTGCCTATGCCTTTGTCTAGCTGACTCCTGCCCATTAGTCTAAACCAACTTTAAAAAAAAAAACTCACCCACAACCTTACCACCACCTCTTTGTTTCAATGCCCTTTTCTATGCTCATGTTACTTTGTGCTTACCTATTTAGTAACACTGAAGTCATTGATTTATTTCTCTGTAGCTTAGACGATGAGCTTTAAATTTAGGGAATGTGTCTTGTTTAATTTTATAACCATTAATACAGAATAAAGATAAGTACCTATTGAAAAAGAGTTTTTATCAGTTCTATATATCAAAAATATTAAAATTATTTATTAATATAACCTAATATAAGCTTATCTTCCCATTAGACTATAAATTCTTCAATCTATTTCATTTCTCTTTTTCATCTTAGATTCTGTTACTGCCACAGAGCCTGATCGATGACTCAAAAATCAATCTCAGTCCACTTCAACATTTACTGAGAACCAACTGTGTGCGAAGCACTAGGCTAGGCTGTGGGTTACAAAACTAAACAAGACAGATAGGATTTCAACCATCATGACCATTTAGAGTCTAATGAGCAAAATGGGCATTAGATAAAGAAATTAGCCTAGATAGGAGGATTGCTTGAGGCCAGGAGATCAAGACCAACCTGGGCAACAAGCAAGAGCCTGTGTCTACCAAAAAAAAAAAAAGTAGCTTTCTTGGTGGTACACACCAGTAGTCCCAGCTACTCCAGAGGCTGAGGTGGGAGGATCACTTGAACCCAGTCTGGGTGACAGAGCCGTACCCTGTCTCTTAAAAAAAAAAAAAGAAGAAGAAGAAAAAGAAATTAGAAGTGTGATTGCTGTTATAGATAAGATTGTCCTGAGGACAAGAAAAGCATATGTCAAGGGAATGTCACTTTGTCTAGGTCCAACTGACTTTAGAGGTAACTTTATCTGTAGAAGTGAACTTTTAAATGTCATTCATATTTAATGACCACTGGCTGTTATATCTGGAGTGTATTTTATTGCTTTTATATTCTTGGAACAACAGAATTCCAGTTAATGCAACTCTTTTTCTCTGTTATTATAGAGCATCTTATGGTGTATAATTTTTTTAATTATCCTAGTATATGTTATCTATATTTGCCTCTGAAATGTCTTTTGGTACTTTTATTTCATGTTCGATATATTATCCTTGAATAAATTATATTCAACCAAATCATCAAAAGCTAGAAAACTGTAACTTCTCTGTCCTGTTCCTTTATAAACTTCCAAATATTTAGAATCTTTTATAGAGCTTCATATAAAAAAGTGTGACTTTGTATCCTTTCTGTATCCTTTGTATCCTTTAGGAGAATGACCAGGATAATGAAAGATCTGGTCATCATTGCCTAAAATAATGGTTGAAGATGCTGGATATATTTAGTATAGGGAAGACATGATTTGACAGTTGTTGAAATCTATTTGGTGGGTTTCTGTGAGAGCCCTGTATACAGATGAAGAAATAATTTTTTTAAGAACAACTTTATTGAGATGTAATTCACATACCATAAGATTCACCCTTTAAAAGTATACAGTTCAGTCTCACTATGTTCACAAAGTTGTGCAGCCATCACCGTTATCTAATTTTATAACATTTTCATCACTCCAGAAAGAACCCCATACCCATTAGTAGTCACTCTCCATTGTGCCCTACCCCCAGCCCCTGGCAAACTCTACTGAATCAGAAACACTGAGAGTGGGACCCACAACCTGTAGCATAACAAACCCTCAAGGTGGTGTTAATGCTGAGACCACTGTTAGGAAAGACTTTTTTTCTTTTTTTTTTTTTTTTTGAGACAGAGTCTTACTCTGGCTAGAGTGTAGTAGTGTCATAGCTCACAGCAACCTCAAACTCCTGGGCTCAAGCGATCCTCCTGTCTCACCCTCCCAAGTAGCTGGGATTGCAGGAGTGTGCCACAACACCTGGCTAATTTTTCTATGTTTAGTAGAGGCGGAGTCTTGCTGTTGCTCAGGCTGGTCTCAAACTCGTGAGCTCAAGCAATCCTGCCTTCTTAGCCTCCCAGAGTGCCAGGATTACTGGCATGAGCCACTGCAACAGACCAGCGGAAAAGCTCTTTGTGCCCTGGTTGGTGGGACATCAGGCTTCCAGCCATTCTGGTGGGAAGATGAGGGAGAGTTGACTATTTCATATGCACACTCAATCACCATACCCCACCCCCAGCCTCACCAAGGTTCTGTGTGCCAGCTACCTCCCTTCTGCTGGAGCATGTTCCATATTCCAGGTACTGGCCTCCGTGTGTGGCCATGTTGGTCATCACTCAGCCATCTGTTTTCTGTCCTTCAAAAACTCGTTGAGATTTCTTGTCCACTAAAGGCCACCTTCCTGTCTCTTCCTTTTAATTTTTTTGTTATTATTTTAAGTTCTTAAGGAGTGAATATAAGTATCTGCTATATTTACCATTCTAACTTCATTTCTGCTAGCTTTGAATGGTATTAATTTGCTTTCCTTTAATTGATGTTTAAGCTATGAATTATTTCTATAATGATTTAATGTCTTTAATATTTTTTCCTCTTTTTTTTATTATTATTATTTCAGCATATTATGGGGGTACAAATGTTTAGGTTATGTATGTTGCCCTTCCCCACCCCCCTGCAGTCAGAGTTTCAAGTGTGTCTATCCCCCAGATGGTGCACATTGCACTCATTATGTACCCATCCCCTCCTCCCCCCCCACCTGCCCAACGCCCAATAAATGTTATTCTTTTTTTTTTCATTTTATTTCAGCATATTATGGGGGTACAGATGTTTAGGTTACGTATGTTGCCCTTGGCCCCCCCTCCCCTCCTAAGTCCGAG
>CAUYSK010057380.1:0-13273 GCA_963575035.1 Avahi laniger
TTAATGTGGTAAATTACCTTCATCAAATTTTGAATGCTAAGCCAACTCTGCATTACTAGAATAACTTTAACTTGTTTAAGATGTCATTTTTAAAAACATATATATTACTGGATTATTTGTATTTTAAGATTTTTCTCAGTACATTCATCAATAATAATGGATATAAAAATGGCATGTAATTTTCTTTTTGATTTCTTTGTCGGGGTTTGGTATCAATGTTACACAGGCCTCATGAGTTTGTTTAATGTTGGCATTATTTTTCCTTGCACGTTTAGTAGAGTTAATTGGTGAAACCATTTGAGCCTGGAGTTTTCTTTCTGGGAATATATATTTAAATAATTGGTATCAGCCTATTCAGGTTTTATATTTCTTCCAGTATTAATTTTAGAAAGAAGGAACTTCCTAAGGAAATATATTAGATAAACCTGGGAAATCTTTTCAACAAAAAGCAAGGAATCTGTCTATGACCGTACCACCCTGAACATGCCTGTCTCATCTGATCTTGGAAGCTAGGCAGGGCTGGGCCTGGTTAGTACTTGGATGGGAGAAAGCAAGGAATCTATTGAAGACTACTACAGTCATGTTAAACTAAAAAGGCTTGCACTGACACCTATGAAGTAGTCTTACCAAAACAAAATCTATTTTGAATTTGATAAAGCCCCTAGATCTAACTATTAATTTATAAGACATATAGGAGCAGAGGAGCATGTTAAATACCACTAAAAGAGTGCAATAATTAGAATCCAAATTGCATGAAATTCTACAGTACAAACAACCTAAATAAATTAAATAAATTGTAAAAAAAAAAAAAGAAGAGATTGTAGGGAGAACTTATTATAAGACTTAAGATACATGCCAACTAATCACAATGTATAGACCTTATTCGAATATTGATTTTTTTAAAAATAAAGAGACAAGGTCTTGCTATCTTGCCTAGACTGGTCTTGAACTCCTGGGCTTAAGGGATTCCCCTACCTAAGCCTCCCCAGTCGCTGGAACTATAGACATGTGCCACCATGCCCGGATCTCCTGTTAGTTTTTAAAGAGGAGTTATCTCCTATAGATAATTAAATATTTATGGATAAAACACAATTTCTAAAATTTGCTTCAAAATA
This sequence comes from Avahi laniger, assembly GCA_963575035.1. Lineage (NCBI taxonomy): Eukaryota > Metazoa > Chordata > Mammalia > Primates > Indriidae > Avahi > Avahi laniger. Next base: position 1,116 of record CAUYSK010057380.1, read on the forward strand.
ATCTTGAGCAGAGAAAGTGGGTGGGGATATAGATGAAACAAGATTAACTCTGAGTTAATTGTTGACATTGGATGTATACATGGAGTTCATTTTTCCATTTACTCTTGCATGGGTTTGAAATTTTCTTTAATAGACTTTTTCTTTAACGAAGGGGACTATAAAACTGATGGAAAGTTCTGACAGCATAACTTGGACTTGTTGATCTTTATTGTAGGTTTTCTGAGTGGACCACTTGCTGAGAAACTCCTGATGTCAGTATCTTTAAGTCTACCCTCCTGGTTGGATTTCTCACAGAAAACTGTTTCATTTAGCCTTTAGCCTGGAAGGTGAAAGCCTGACCCTCAACATTCTGGGAGACAGTGAGGAAAAGTAGGCTGGAGGTATTAGCATTCAATACGCACATTTTTCCAATGCTCCCTTTTGGAAATTGGTTAAAAAACTGAGTTTCATCTGGTGATTTTTCTAAGTAAATTATAACCATATTGGTAACTCTTGTTTTGATAATTTTTCAGAATTAGAACTACAGTTGTCTTAGGGTTTCAAGCAACACTAACATGTTTTAACATTCGACTGTGCATTTGATCTTTGAATTCCTTCAACATCATGCCTACCAAACTTATTACCTTATGGTACTCTATTCCAGTTGAGGATCTTTTAAGTATATAGAGTGTCTACCTGTAGCTTCTATCCATGGACTGTAGATCTATGCCCTGGGATAACTGCACAACAAGATCAACTCACTGTTCACAAAGTTGTCCTTCAAAATTTTCAAGACAAATCAAAATCTTTCTTCACCAAATAAAATATCTGAAATTTATTCAAATGCTCTCCCACAATGTTCATTTTAAATGTTCAGAAAATATCAAAAGATTTCTAGAGGCCAAGCTAGAATAATAATTTGGAGTTTCTTATTACAAGATTGGGTGTCAATTAGGAGCTTTTGAAACAGGTGTCAGTATCACAGCAATATTTTAGAATGACAATGATCATGTTGAAGATGGATTGGTGAAGGCAGAATCTAGAAGTAATCTATTTGGACTCAATACAGAGGCTATCAGAGAAAGGGATGGATATAAGAGATGCTTAAAGCCCTGAAAAGATAAAAATTTATTAATAATTTTGAAAGACTATTTCATTTGTCATTCAAATGGACATAGCAAATATTTAAGAAATAAACACTTAGAAAAATTTCCTTGTATTTATAACTCAAAGTGGGGCAGGCTTCATGCTCTTTCCATACGTAAGCTGCTACTTGAACAGCGTACAGCTGATTTCTCCTTATCTATAATTTAAAAATCTGCCCTCCCCATCTCCTTTTCACCCTGAATCTCAGCAATCCTAATATGCAGAAGTATCATTCAAGCTTTACGTAAAAAAAAAAAACTTGCTAAAAATGATTAATGTTTATCGATTGAAAAAATGTTTTGTGCTGAGTTGATGTATAGCTTCATGTCCCAAAGATGTGCATGCATGTGGGAATTGCCTAGGTGAGCCTGAGTATTTGGGAGTCATTTGTGCAGAATTTACTAATCACGTGATCCTGCGCAAGTTTCTTAATCTTTCTATGCTTCAAATTCCTTATCTCATAGGGATGTTGCATGGATTAAACAAGTTAAACTGTGTAAAAACCTTAGAACAGTGCCTGGCACACAGCAAGCACTATTAAGTATTTATTATTATTATAAACTGATTGACAAACTCTTGGAAGTGAATGTGCTCACTGAAGAAATAAATACTAAGTAGGAAGGTAAAGGATAATGCCTTTGGGGAATCTCCCAATTAGGAGTTAGAAAATCAGGAATAATCAACATAGGAATAATCAACATAGGAGACAATCTAAGAGGTAGAAGGAGAAACAAAGTAGGAGAGTCATTACACTCAAGCATTCGTGGTCCAAATACTAAATACTGAGAAGGTCTGAGAAACAGTTCTTGGACAGAGGGATTTCCTACTCTCATCAAGGTGACGGGTTTTCCACATTCAATGTTTTCTTTTCTTATGTCCACTGAGATTTGAGCTCACTCTGAAAGTTTTTCCACATACCTCACATTCATAAGGTTTCTCCCCGGTATGAACTCGCTTATGTCCAATTAGAGCTGAGCCCTAGCAGAAGGACATGCCACACTCATAGCAGGTGTATGGCTTCTCACCAGTGTGGATTCTTTTGCGCTGTTTCAGGACTGAAGTACGAATAAAGGCCTTTCCACACACCTCACATTTGTGAGGGTTCTCTTCAGTGCGGATTCTCTGATGACTGGTTAAGGTTGACTTCTCTCTGAAAGCTTTGCCACACTCTGAACATGTGTAAGGCTTGTCTCCAGTGCGGATTCTGTGGTGGACAGTGAGGCTATACTGTGAGTCCAGGACAGTGAGGCTATACTGGTCCTGGAAAGCTTTCCCGCAATCCTCACACTTGTAAGGTTTCTCTTCAGTGTGTCTCTTTCTGTGTTTGGTGAACTCTGCCTTGACAGTGAAGGCTTTTCCGCACTGGGGGCAACCATAGTATTTCTCCTGAGCGTGGATTCGTTTGCGTTTGCTTAGGTCTGCGCTCTGACTAAACGCCCTCCCACATTCCTTGCATTCATAAGGTCGCCCCCCAGCGTGGATTCTGCCGTGGAGGGTAAGGTGCTGCTCAGACCGGAAGGCCTTCCCGCAGTCCTCGCACTCGTGACGCTTCTCTTCTCTTCTGACTTTCTGTCAGCAAAGAGCTGATCTACAATTGAAGGCCCTCCCACACTGGGTGCAGTTAAAGGGTTTCTCTCCTATGTGGATTATCTGGTGCACAGAAAGATGCTTTCTGGTCCTGAATGCTTTCCCACGCTCGTTACACACATGGAGTTTCTCACCAGAATGAATTCGCTCCCGGATAATCAGGACTGAATGTCAATTAAAGTTTTTGCCACGCTTGGCACATTCATGGAATTTCTGTGCTGTAAGAACGTTACTATGTGGAATATGTTTTGAGTTTGGATTGCAACTTTTTCTAAGTACCTTCTGGTTCTTTCCTTTTTTGAAAGTCACTTCCTCAGAGCTGCCTTTCTCTTCTCTCAATGCCTCCCTTAGGGGTGTTTCCCACGGATTCTCTAATTTGACGTCCTGTACACAAACTTCTCCAACTTCAGGATCCTGGGAAACAGCTTCCAAGAGACTGTTTATATTTCACCCTTTAGCGCTTTCCATTTTCAAAAACCTCCTGTTCTGACCTTGCCTTCTCATTCTCAGGCCATGTCTTATCAGTTGACACTGAAATGAGAAAATAAAAATGTCAGAGGAAAGAGAGGTGGGAGAGGGGAAGCCGTATTAAGCAGTTTGAAGAGTAAATGAATTTTCCATGCTAGAAAAATTGCTAACATTGTGGCCAAAGGTCAGGACAGTTCGAAATAATAAAAAAAAAACCCCACGATATTTTAAATTCAGCAAACTTTATAAAAAAATCCTTACAAACCTACTTCTTGAGTCTCTTTGTTTAGTGAATGGAAACTCCACACATCTAGTCTTCTAAGCTAGGAAACTGGAAATCATCTTCAACTCCTTCTCCTTCCTCTCATCTTTACTCCGCTAACATTTTATAAATTCTACCTGTGAAGTGAGTTGCAAAGGGGTGCTGAAATGCTGATGCAGCCCCCTTTCAAGGAACTGTCTGCTTTGCTCCCAAGAGTGGGCCCTGGAAAGCCCATTTCTGCTGTGTGACTTGGCCCGTCTGTGTAGAGCAGATTAGATCTGAACAATAACTGACTTAAACCAGGCAAGGTTCTCTCATCTTGGAGTTTGCAATTGTGATCTGAGGGAAGGCAAGGCCAGGTTCTAAGAGTGGCTAAATCTTTAGCACTTAAATTTGAGAAGCAGTGCTGGTGCGATGGTATATGGTACAGGAGAGGGAATGTTCTGCCATGTGGTTTGAGAAGCAGAGAAGGTCAATCTGCCCAGAAAGAAGAATGAAGCTGACTCACAGAGAAGACAGACGGAGAGAGGGGTCTCATGGTGTTCCAGTCTCTTCTAGAGCCTGATGCATATCTGTCCTTAGGTTCCATGACATACTCTGAGTAATAAATTCATGTTCTTCTGTTTAAACTAGCTTGAATTAATTTCTCCCATCCAAGTACTACTAACCAGGCCCAACCGTGCTTAGCTTCTGAGATCAGAGGAGATCAGGCACATTCAGGGTGATATGGCCACAGACAAGTTAATTTCCATTGTTGGCATCCAAAGAGTCCAAATCAATCTTCTTATCTCTTAATTCTAATCCTTCCTCTCCATTTCTACTGCCAGTGCATTCTTACTAGCTAACTACAATACCCTTCAGATGTCCTTTAGCCTGGCTCCTCTCATCCATGCTCTACACCTATGGTCCCCACACCCTGGGACACCGCCAGGTACCAGTCAGTGGCCTGTTAGGAACCAGGCCACACATTGCCACCTGATTTCTGGCACCCCTCCTTCCTCCAGCCACACAAAAATTATCTTCCATGAAACTTAGGCACCGGGCCACACAGCAGGAGGTAAGTGGCAGGCAAGTGAAGCTTCATCTGTATTTAGAGCTACTCCCCGTTGCTTGCATCACTGCCTGAGCTCTGCCTTCTGCCCCCTGCCCTCCTCCCCCCCGCCCCCCACATCTGTGGAAAAATTGTCTTCCATGAAACCGGCCCTTGGTGACAAAAGGTTTGGGGACTGCTGTTCTACACTGCTTCCAGAATATTCTTTCTATAAATCAAATCTAATCATGTCACTCTTTAGCTTAAAATACCTCAATAGCACTCCTCAGTTAACCTGACAGGAAGGAAGTAAAGCATAGAGTCAAGAGCCCTAGCGCATGAGTAAGATTCTCTGGGTTCAAATCCTACTTCTGATGACTAATAACTTGGGATGATTTAAATTCTCTCTTGTCTCAGTTGCTTTATCTATAAAATGGACTGTAGACTATACACGAAAATTAAGCGAGTTAATAAGCACTTGCCACACTAACGTAGTTTAATCAATGTCAGCTGTTATTATAAGAGTACAGTTCAAGGTCCATAGTTTATTGAAAACTCCTAAAAAACAAACAAACAAACATTCTTCAGATCATGATCTTCCCCCATTCTACTGCTCCCGAAACTTCCTAAGTCCACCCCAAGTCCTTTGCTCTGATCATATTGAACTATTCTCAGTTCGTATTCCTTTACTCCTCAATACTTTCTCACATTTTGTTCCCTTTACCTAGAATGCCTTTCCCCTCCTTCAATTTATTGTTCCCAGAGCACTGGTGTAACTGATACACAGAGAGGTGATAAATTTTCTGAGCTTTTCTTGAGGGCCAAATTGCAAAAAATCTATTAGCTAGACTGCAAAGAACCAATTAGATAATGACAAGATAATTGCCTGAATAGTTTGTTGTTGGGGGGTGGTGGTTTTCTTTCTTTTTTCTTTTTGAGACAGAGTCTCACTCTGTTGCCCAGGTTAGAGTGCCATGGTGTCAGCCTAGCTCACAGCAACCTCCAACTCCTGGGCTCCAGTGATCCTCCTGCCTCAGCCTCCCAAGTAGCTGGGACTATAGGCATGTGCCACCATGCCCAGCTAATTTTTTCTATTTTCAGTTGCCCGGCTAATTTTTGTTTTCTATTTTTTAGTAGAGATGAGGGGGGGGTTTACTCCTGCTCAGGCTGGTCTCGAACTTCTGACCTCAAGGGATCCTCCTACCTCAGTCTCCCAGAATGCTAGGATTACAGGCATTAGCCACTGCGCCTGGCCCCCCAGCCAGTGGTTTTCTTTTCCTTAAATTTTTCTAAATGGATTTCCTTCCTGGGTCCTTCAGGATGAATGATTTACCACTAAGAACATTCTAAAACCATTTTGTCACAAGGGAGGTTGGAAGAACTTAAAGCTTCTCTATTACTCACCTGGGTAGGAGCAGTTCAGGCATAGCTCTGCTCCTGGCTCCAGATGAGAGATCAAATGAGGTTTAGGAAATGTAAATCCTGGCTGTAGAGAAGCAATAAGTATTTATAGCAACACAGAAGTGTCCTAACACTTAGGGCCGATCCTTCTGCTTGCATACGGAGACAGGAAAGAAGCGTCTATTTAGGTAGAGGAAAGGGCTTATTCAGGGATCTGGTAACACATAAAAGAACATGATTAGGGACTTTCTCAGAAAAGTCATACTCGGAAAGGGCAGAGAAGATGATTCTGGGAAATAGTCGTTTGGGTGTATTTCCTTTTCCTTCTAGGAGAATGGGAGTCTGTATAGGAAGACTATCAGTTTTGGGCCCCTAGAAGGCACACAACTAGGAGCTGAATATAGAACATCTAATAAGAAATAAGAGGCTTGAGGAAGCAAGAACCCAGGGAAAACAGAAGCTAAGTGTCTCCTTTTGACCCAGGCAGAGTCCCATTCCAAAGAATCAGAAAACAGCAACTAGGTTAGCCGAAAAATTATCTTGCTACATAACAGAGGCAACTCAAAATTCTAATTTTGGGGCAAGATCCCGATGGTAAAGACTGAGGGCTGTGACTGTCAATCCGCAGTTGGGTGGGAAGTGGTTCCACATTACCAATCACTGGGGCCCTAATTTATCCTTTGCAGGTCACCTCAGCCTTTCTGTAGTTTCAATGTTTAAGGCAACTTATCTTTCTTGATACTTCATCAACACAACCCTAAATCCAAGTCTAAATGGTTGCTTTCTGCTGTTAAGATACCAGCAGGGTCAAAGACATTTATTGGTAAGACTTTAGGATCATCTTTGGCCTCAGGCTCCTGAAACTTCATTTGAATTTTAACAGACTTCTAATTTAGAGCCAAACTGACTTCTCATAGAAATTGCCCAAGAAGACTCTTTTTCAGTTAAGGTTACTCTTAGCTTTTGACCAAAACCAAGTGTGTATCTCAACCACGGTAGTTCCATTCAGTTTTTCTACTGTCTCACTCTAAAAGCTCCAAGTTCCTTTATAATTTTTTGTTTCAAAAAGTGCTAAAGTCACCTGGACAGCACAGAATTCACAGCAGACACATTTTGCCCTGTAATATTACGTAACAGCTCTTTTCCTTATAACTTCAACAAAGTTAAAGCTCTCAATTGGATTTTTTCAACCAACATATTATTATCAACATTTTCCAATATATAAAAAAGTTGAAAAATTATATAGCAAATATCCATATACCAACCACTTACATTCTACAATTAATAGTTCACAGTATTCACTTTATCACATATTTATCTATCTATCCCTCTACCTGTTTATTAATCTATTTTCTTTTCTTTTCTTTTCTTTTTTTTTTTTTTTTTTGAGACATTGTCTCGATCTGTTGTCCCAGCTAGAGTGCAGTGGTGTTGTCATCACAGCTCACAGCAACCTCAAACTCCTGGCCTCAAGCGATCCTCCTGCCTCAGCCTCCCAAGTAGCTGGGACTACAGGCACATGCCACCACATCCAGCTAATTTTTCTTCTTTTTTGTAGAGATTAGGTCTTGCTCTTGTTCAAGCTAGTCTCAAACTCCTGGCCTCAAGTGATTCTCCTGCCTCAGCCTCCCAAAGTGCTAGAATTATAGGTGTGAGCCACTGCACCCAGCCTTATTCTCTTTTCTTTTTAGGTAAAATTTACATATAGTGGAATGCACATGTCTTAAGTGTACCATTGGATAAATTTTGATAAAAGCATACCCTTATATAACTCAAATTCCCTTCTACATGTATCCCAATTGGTTTTTACAATATGCTTCCCAGCTCCCACAACTGGGAAAGTCTGTCAACTCATAGTGATTCTTAAACTTTATTTTTTAGCTTTAAAATTTGAAAAGTCAGTTTCTCTTTGCAAGTTAAAAATGAACTTAGGAGATAGGCTACATGCAAAAACAACAACATAAAACTGTTAAAGCAGTGTACAAATATTTTCTAGGATGAGATTAATACATTTATATTATAAGTTAGGTAACTATAGATTTATGATCCTGAAAAATCTACCATGGGAGGAGAATTAAAGACCTTTTGAGAAAAAGAAGACTGCGAGACTCAGGTCAGGGGTGAACCATAAGAATGTGTATATTTTTATATTGAAAAAAATAAAATTAGCACTCAAGTTTAGCAATATATTTTATTTTCTACTTCTAAACTTATAAAAGATGTTCTATATTATTAATTTTTATTTATGATTTCTTATACATGAGACGTTTCAGGATTTCTCCTCTGGAAATTTCAACAATGTACTTTGAAATGCATTCTACTTTGCTTTTTGCAGGTAACATATACTAAAAAGCCTACTTTTGGGTGTGCCTAGTTCTCTGTCCAAAAGCCTTTCCAGTTCTGATTTTATGACTCCAGAATTGCTTGTGAACTAAAATAAAATTTTTAGGCCTACCCTCCCCCACAGGCTGACTAAATGGACCCCCTCATGGCCAAAGGAATATCCTAAAACTAATTTTTCTGCCAGGAGGAGAGAGGTCAGACTTGCCTCATCAAGCCCCCCTCCCTTCTCGGGGACATCCTTTATAACCCATTAACAGGCCTAAGTGTATACAAGACAAACCTACAGGTCCTCAATTTATAAAACAAATACATGTCCAGTGGCTTCTCTGATAAACAGCTTCTTATGTTAAAACATTTGAAGCCTTTAGACAAAGCTTCAGGTCTTTAACCAATTACAAGTCAAAGAATCTTTTTTTTTTTCTTTTTTTTTGAGACAGTCTTGTTCTGTTGCCTAGAGCTAGGATGCCACGGCATCATGGCTAGCTCACAGCAACCTCAAACTCCTGGGCTTAAGCAATCCTGCTGCCTGAGCCTCCGGAGTAGCTGGGACTACAGGCATGTGCCACCATGCCCGGCTAATTTTTTCTATATATATTTTCAGTTGTCCAGCTAATTTCTTTCTATTTTTAGTAGAGATGGAGTCTCGTTCTTGCTTAGGTTGATCTCAAACTCCCAAGCTCAAACAATCCACAGGCCTCAGCCTCCCAGAGTGCTAGGATTACAGCGTGAGCCACCGCGCCTGGCCCGAAGTATCTTATTTAAAATTGCAATCTACACCCTCCTTTCAATCCTCATATGCCTTATCTTGATTTACATTAATTCTTCTTCTTTTTCTTTATGGCACTTCATCACTTTCCAACATGGTGCATAAGTTACTTAAGTCAACAGAAAAAAAAGCCAAACTCTGTAAAATAATTTTAAAGAGATTTATTCTGTGCCAGATTTGAGGACCATGAACCAGAGCCACGCCCAAGAAGCCTTGAGTGAGTGGACTCCGTGTGGCTGGGTTACAGTTTGGTTTTATACATTTCAGAGAAACAGAGGTTACAGGTAAAGTCATAAATGAATACGTGGGAGGCATACATTGGTTTGGCCGGAAAAGGTGGGCCATCTTGAAGCAAGGGCTTACAGGTTATAGGTGAGTTTAAATATTCTTTGACTTGTGATTAGTTGAAGACATGAAGCTTTGTCTAAAAGCTTCGAATGTTTTAACATAAGGAGCTGTTTATAAGAGATAAGTCACCTGACATAGATTTGTTGTATAAATTGAGGACCTGCAGGTTTGTCTTGTATACCCTTAGGCCTGTTAATGGGTTACAAAGGGTGTCTCCAAGAAGGGGAGGGGCATGATGACGCCTGTCTGACCTCTCTCCTCCTGGCAGGCAATTTAGTTTTTTTAGTTTTGGGATATCCTCTTGGCCAAGAGGAAGTTCATTCAATCAGCTGGTTGGAGGGGTGCGGGTAAGCCTTAAGATTTTATTTTAGTTCACATTTATAAACTACTGTTTATTGTTATTCTACCCTCGTTAAAATGTAGGACCCTAGGCTCCAAGAGGGTAAGGATTTTTGTCTTGTTCACTGTTGTATTCCCAACGCCTAAAACAGTGCTTGCATTAGTAAGCGCTGGATTAAAAATTGGCTGAATGAATGAACACATGAATGGATCCTGCAAAGAAGAATAAAAAGAACGGGTCGGGGACCCTGGGAACAAGAGTGGGAGGAGGTGGGAAAAATGGACGGGGAAAGCCTGTCCTAGGGAATGGCTTTGAGGAAAGAAACCGTAGCAGACCTCCTCCCCCTATCTGGCCCCAAAGACCCCTACCCTGCCCGTAACCCCGGGAGTCCTAAGGGAGAGGGCGTATTTAAGAGAGACAGACGGTGCCCGGGTCCTCCCCACTCGACGGCAGATCCTGTCCCACGCCGGCCCAAGGCACAGACCTTGCAGACGACACTCGGCCAGAAAAATGAGAAACATAAATATAGACTAGCTCCATTTCCTGGTCAGGCAACAGTCGTTTCCAGCAATTTTCTAGCAAACGTCTCAACTCTCTGGTTAAGGCGTTCCATAGAAATTCCTGGCTCTCCCTCCTCTGGGTTTAGCCTTGGAGGGGTTTGGGAGCGTAGACCCGGGGTCGAAAGCCTCAAGGTTGCAGAAACGTTACCACCATATTGACCTATTACCATCGCGGAGGGAAATATGGATAGGAATGGACAGAAGTTTTGTGACACATACATGAAAAAGTTACTTATTAGCTAAGAACACAAGTAATTGTCTTTCTCAAAAATAAGTGCATGAAGACGATTTTAAGCCTACGCAAAAGTTGAGAGAAAAGTATAATGAATTTCCATATACCGATCATTCAAATTTAAAAATAAATAAAATTCTGCCACACTTACTGCATTCATCTCCTCCATTTTTGTTGCTGAAATATTTTAAAGCAAACCCCAAACATGTTATCTCAACTTCATTATGCATGTGGACATTTTCCGCAGGGCGTGGTGGCTCACGCCTGTAATCCTAGCACTCTGGGAGGCCCAGGCGGGCAGATTGAGCTCAGGAGTTGAAAACCAGCCTGAGCAAGAGGGAGACGGGTCTCTACTAAAAATAGAAAGAAATTAATCAGACAACTAAAAATGTATAGAAAAAATTAGCCGGACATGGTGGCACATGCCCATAATCCCAGCTGCTCAGGAGGCTGAGGAAGGAGGATTGCTTGACCCCAGGAGTTTGAGGTTGCTGTTTGCTAGGATGATGCCACCATGTTAGATCCGGTTCCCCTTGGCCCCAGGAACAGAGAGGCAGAGTCACTGAGGCTGCAAATGGCAAAGGAGTTTATTGGCTAGCTCGAGCTAGGGTCCAAGTCCCAGAGCACCAACCCAGTGGCCTCCCCTATGAACCAGCACCCCGCCCTGGGGTAAAATTGAAGCTTTTATACTTTCTTTTGCACACGACACACCGGTGGCACACGACAGGCAGGTTCCACATGACACGCTGGGCACACCATCCCCCCTCCCCCCTTAGTCCATTGGTTCCTTTGAAAGTGGCGGATTGTTTCAGCTCCTGATTGGTTGGCTCCAAGCCTCGGGATTTTCAATTTTCCCACGGGCGCCAGTTTTGGTCCACGTTTGGGTTTTGGAGAAACTGAAACTTAGGCCTATTTCAGGAAATTCAGCTTGTCATGGAGTCACTCCTGCTCTTACTCCTATATTTAACAAACAACTAAAAGCAAGCACGGTTACAGAAGCAAACGGCATTAGTTACAATCAAAGAGAACACATTTTTCTAATCTCAAACAATTTGTTCCACACAAAACAAAGTACATTTTCCTACTATCAATTCCTGTCTTTCATTCCCCCCCCCTTTTGTTGTTCCTACGAGCACTCTTGCTCGTATATGGGGTCTTGCACTTCTCTCATTTCTAAGCAGGTATCACGGCTCAGCCTTTGGTACTGCTGCCGCAATACCAACAACTGCACGGTGTAACTCGCTCTTTTACAAAGGTAACTAATCTATTTAAAACACATGGTCCGAAAATGAGGATGAGCAGAAGCACAATTAGGGGTCCTAATAAAGTGAAAAGCAAGGTAGTCAGCCAAGGGGAGCTATTATGCTGTTTTACCCACACCCAATGTCCCGGCTGGTAGGGATGCCCGTTAACCTCTTCTCCTTCCTGTCGGGCTGCTTGGTAAATGGCTCGGAGGGCAGGCTAGCTCTGGCTCTGTACCCGTTGCAGGGCCTGTACAGCCTGCAGCACTTCTTTAGGGTTTTCAGGCAGAGCTCCGGAGTTCATTTTTGGTATCATGTCCCGACCCGCGGAACCAGTTATTCGTGGGTACCTGGGAGGAGGGAGTGGGAAATGGGAAAGGCAAGACACAAGAAATGGAGACAAGACAGGAGTCTGATCAAGTCTCGTTTAATGGCAGTAGGGCAGAGGCTTAAAT
>CAUYSK010057383.1:0-16747 GCA_963575035.1 Avahi laniger
GAGAGAGAGAGAGAGAGAGAGAGAGAGAGAGAGAAAGAGAGAAATTCTGAACTGAAAATAATAAGCCACTGGTGGAAAGAGCCCCACAGATCAAAATTGAAATTCTGGTTCCATGATTTTCTGCCTGTATCTTATGGTCCCCATTTTCCCCAGCTATAAAATGGTGACAATATTACCTCCCTTATAGATTGGGCTCAAATAAGATGAGAGTAAAGGGTGCATTGTATAATAGTGTCCTCACATACAGGTCACATAATAAAACGTAGGTATTTAGAAAGCACTTCCATACAATGTCATGTTTCTTGGTCAACCTCATGCATACCACCCAAACACATAGTGTTGGCAGGAAATATGTCAGCCCCGTATAGATTAATTGCTTCATGCCTGAGGGCTTATTGCTGGACAGGGCTTAGAATTCAAGAATTCTGATGCTCTTTGCTCTTCCCTAATACACCTCAGCACCTCATCACTTCAATGGTAAGGAGTTTTCTTCAAAAGCATCAGCTTTTCCTGAACTACCTTAAACATTACTCCGCATTGTGCTTTGCTTTGGGTCATCTGAGAAGAAGATTCATTGTTTCTAAAGTTTGTTGTGTGCTTTTGAAACCTTTTTCATTATAGTACATATCTCTGTGGTCTCTCTGGCCCCACAAAGAATGGAAAGTAGTTACCAAAAAAATCAAATTTGAAAAATAATTTTAAAAAGTGATTTATTCTGTGCTAAATGTTGATGTGCATGCTATCTCCAGTTTGGAAATGTAAGAACATTTGGTACTCCCTCCCTAGAGTAAGAAGTGGTCTCCTTAGTTACAATGGAAGTAAACTCTGGGCAGGCCAGTCATATGGTGAAGGAAGGGACATTAGGATTGTGTGGAGCAGTGACGGTACATAGTGGTTGAACTGTCAAGTGGTTTTTTTATTGGTTGCTGCCCTGAGAGCCTTCAGCAAGATGAGACCAGATTTCTCTTATCTACCTTGTAAACAAGGTTAGGTTCTTCCAGTGGGCAGGTGGATGTTTGTCCAGTGGCTCATCTGTCATTTTTGTATCTCTGACATGGAAGTTAGTCAATTATAGTAACTCAATTATCATGAGAGTGTGTCCCTTTGGATGGATTTAGCCTGGTAAGGGTGGAAAAAAACAATCACGCTTTATGGATTCTTTTCTATAATAAATACGCCCAACTGTGGCAAAATCTATTTTATCAATTGCTTAAGAACAGCACATTCTTTTCTTCCAAAAACAAAACCCCAATTTTTTGGAGCAGTAATGTGTTGAAGCTGGGGTGGAATGGAGTGGGAATCTCGATTGGTTTAAACTGCACCCTTGCCACTTACCATTGTACTAGGATAACCACTGACAAAGTTCTAGTCCATCAGGTGTACGTGGAAGTCTGCTGAGGCATCTTGGAAAGCAGAGCTTGTTGGAACCACCTATCCCTTCCTCAACTGCGGATGTCTCACCTTCTGTGGCAGTCTTTCTCTGACTGTCCTACTTTTTTTCTTCATTAATTTCCTTTTTTCTTTTAAATTCAAAATATTACGGGGGTACAAATGTTTTTGGTTACTTGGATTACTTTCGCAATGCTTGAGTTGGGGTTGTAAGGGTGCCCATCACCCAGATGGTGTTCATTGTACCCGTAGGGTAGGTTTTCACCCATCCTCCCCCTCCCCGCTGCTTGATTTCCACTGAGTTTTACTTTCCTCTGTGCACATGTGTGCTCATTGGTGAGTTTCAATTTAATAGTGAGTACACGTGGTGTTTGTTTTTCCATTCTTTAGATACTTCACTTAGGATAATGGTTTCCAGTTTCATCCAAATTGTTACAAAAGACATTAATTCATCTTTAATCACGGCCGAGTAGTATTCCATGGTATATATTTACCACATTTTGTTAATCCATTCATGAATTGATGGCACTTGGGTTGATTCCACATCTTTGCAATTCTGACTTGTGCTACAATACACATTTGAGTGCAGGTGTCTTTTTGACAAAATGACTTCTTTTTTGGGAGGTAAATACCCAGTAGAAGGATTGTTGGATCAAATGATAGGTCTACTTTTAGTTCTTTGAGGAATCTCCATACTGTTTTCCATAGAAGTTGTGCTAATTTTCAGTCCCACCAACAGTGTATGAGTGTTCTTTTCTGTCAGCATCCGTGTCAGCATTTATTGCTTTGGGACTTTTTAATAAAATCCATTCTAACTAGGGTAAGGTGATAGTCATTGTGGTTTTAGTTTGCATTTCCCTGATGATTAGTGATGGTGAGCATTTTTTTCATATGTTTATTGGCCATTTGTCCATTTTCTTTCTAAAAGCTTCTGTTCATGCCTTTTGCTCACTTTTTAATGGGGTTGTTTGTTTTTTTCTTGCTGATTTGCTTGAGTTTTTTGTAGATTCTGGTTATTAGCCCTTTATTGGATGTATAGCTTGCAAATATTGTCTCCCATTCTGTAGGTTGTAATGATAGTTTCTTTGGCTGTGCAGAATCTTTTTAACTTGATCAAGTCCCATGTATTCATTTTTGTTGTTGCTATGATTGACACTGGGTCTTCTTCATAAATCATTTGTCCAGGCTGATATCTAGAAGAGTTTTTCCTACATTTTCTTTTAAAATTCTTATGGTTTCATGCCTTACATTTAAGTCTTTTATCCATTTTGAATTAATTTTTGTGAGTGGTGAGAGATACGGATTCTGTTTCATTCTTCTGCATGTGGCTGTCCAATTTTCCCAGCACCATTTATTCAATAGGGCTTATTTTCCCCAGTATTATATTGTCAGCTTTGTCAAGAATCAGTTGGCTTTATGTGGATGGTTTGATATCTGGGTTCTCTGTTCTGTTCCATTGGTCTAGTCTCTATTTTTGTGCCAATGCCATGCTATTTTGGTTACCATAACTTTGTAGTATAGTTTGAAGTCTGGTTAATGTAATGCCTCCAGATTTATTCTTTTTGCTTAAGATTGCTTTGGCTATTCAGACTCTTTTCTGGTTCCAAACAAAGCATGGAATTATTTTTTCTAGATCTGTGAAATATGACATTGGTATTTGGATGGGGATTGCATTTAATCTGTAGATTACTTTGGGTAGTATGGGCATTTTAACAATGTTGATTCTAACAATCCATGAGCATAATATGTTTTTTCATTTGCTTGTGTCTTCTGCAATTTCTTTCCTCTGTGTTTTGTATTTCTCTTTGTAGATACCTCTTATCTCCTTAGTTAAGTATATTCCTAGGTATTTTATCTTCTTTGTAGCTATTGTGAATGGTATTGAGTCTTTGATTTTATTCTCAGCTTGACTGTTATTGATATGTAGAAATGCTACTGATTTGTGTACATTTGTGTACATTTGTATACATTTTGTAACCTGAGTCTTTGCTGAATTTATTTATCAATTCCAGGAGTTTGTTGGTGGACTCTTTGTGGTTTTCTAGATATAAGATCATATCAGCAGCAAAAAATGAAAGTTTGACCTTCTCTTTCCTAATTTGGATACGCTTTATTTCTTTCTCTTTCCTGATTTCTCTGGCTAGGACTTCCAGCACTATATTGAATAGAAGCGGTGACAGTGGACACCCTTTTGTTGTTCCAGTTCTTAATGAGAATGCTTTCAGCTTTTCCCTATTCAATATAATGTTGGCTGTGGGTTTGTTATATATGGCCTTCATAATTTTGAGACATCTTCCTTCTATGCCTAGTTTGTTGAGTTTTTGTAATCAAATGGTGCTGAATCTTGTCAAATGCTTTTGCTGCATCTATTGAGATGATCGTATGGCCTTTGCTTTTTCTTCTGTTTATGTGGTAAATCACATTTATTCATTTACATATGTTGAACTATCCTTGCATCCCTGGAATGAAGCCCATTTGGTCATGGTGAATTTTTTTTTTTTTTGATGTGCTGTTGAAATCAGTTTGCTAGTATTTTATTGAAGATTTTTGCATCTATATTCATAAGGGATAATGGTCTGTAGTTTTCTTTTTTTATTTTGCCTTTTCCTGACTTTGGTGTTGAGGTGATACCGGCTTTGTAGAATGAGTTGGGGTGGATTCCCTTCTTCTTGATGTTATGGAATAATTTCTGCAGTATGGATACCAGCTCTTCTTTGTAAGTCTGGTCAATTTCAACTGTGAATCTACCTGGTCTGAGGCTTTTTTTCACTGGAAGATTTTTTAGTACTGCCTCAATCTCTTTTCTCATTATTGGTCTGTTCAGGAGTTCTATTTCTTCCTGATTGAATCTTGAGAGGTTATGTGTTTCCAGAAATTTGTCCATTTCCTCTATGTTCTGAGTTTATGTGCATAGAGATTTTCATAGTGTTCACAGATGATATTTTGTATTTCTATGGTATCAGTTGCAATATCTCCTTTATCATTTCTGATTGAACTTATTTGGGTCCTTTCTCTTCTATTTCTGGTTAATCTAGCTAGAGGGCTATCAATTTTGTTTATCTTTTCAAGGAACTAAGTTTTTGTGTCATTGGTCCTTTGTAAGTTTTTTTCTATTTTGTTTAGTTCTTCTCTAAACTTAGTTATTTCTTTTCTTATGCTGGCTTTGGATTTGGTTTGCTCCTCCTTTTCTAGTTCCTTGTGACATGTCATTAGATTGTTAATTTGTGGTCTTTCTGTCTTTTTGATGTAGGCATTTAAGGGTATGAATTTCCCCCTGAGGATTGCTTTTGCTGAATCTCATAGACTTTGATAGCTTGTGTCCCCTTTATCGTTTAGTTTGAGAAATCATTTGACTTCCATCTTAATTTAATTATTGACTCAATAATTGTTCTGCAGCAGGTTGTTTAATTTCCATGACTTTGTGTAGAATTGATTATTTCTCTTGGAGTTGATTTCTAGTTTTATTCCACTGTGGTCAGAGAAGATACATAGTATGATTTCTATATTTTTGAATTTCTTTAGCCATGTTTTATGGCCTAAGATATGGTCATTCTTAGAGAATGTTCCATGTGCTGATGAGAAGAATGTATACTCAGTGTTTTTTGGGTAGAATGTTCTGTAAATGTCTATTAGACCCATTTGTTCTAGAGTTCTGTTTAAGTCCATTGTTTCTTTGTTTATTTTCTGTTTGAAGGATCTGTCCTGTTCTGCCAGAGGGATGTTAAAGTCCCCAGCTATTATAGTGCTACTGTTTATCATTTTGTTTGGATCAAGTAGGATTTGCTTTATGAATCTGGGTGCTCTTGTGTTAGGTGCATAAATATTTAGAATTGCTATATCTTCTTGTTGAATTGCTCTCTTTACCATTATATAATGATCATCTTTGTCCTTTTTTTTACTATTGTTGATTTAAAATCAATTTTATCTGATATGAGAATGGCTATACCTGCTTTTTTTTGGCTTCCATTTGCATGGAATATTTCTTTCCTTCCCTTTATCTTGAGCCTGTAAGAGTCTTTGTGTGTTAGATGTGTTTTTTGGTGACTGCAGATACTTGGGTTGTATTTCTTTCTTCCATTCAGCCAGCTTATTTCTCTTCAGTGGGGCATTCAGATCATTCATGTTGACTGATAGAATTGATATGTGGGATACTGTTCCGTTCATCCTGTTGGATAGTGCCTTATTGGTTTGTTTTATCTCTTGTGCTATTGTTTTATATGAGCTCTGAGCTTTGGGTTTTGGGTGGTTTTACTGGTGGATATCTATTGTGCTGATCCACGTATAATGCAGTTCTGTGTATTTCCTGCAGGGCAGGTCTGGTCTTGACAAATTCCCTCAGTGTTTGCTTGTCTGGAAAAGTCTTTGTTTCCTCCTTCATATACAAAATGTGGTTTTGCAGGATACAAAATTCTAGGCCAGCAATTGTTCTGTTTAAGAAGACTGAAGATGGGGACCCAATCTCTTTTGGTTTTTAAGTTCTCTGTTGAGAACTCTGCAGTTAACCTGATGGGTTTTCTTTTACAAGTTACTTGATGTTTTTGCCACATGGGTCACAGGAGTTCTTCTTTTGTGTTGACTTAGGCCAGTCTGATGACTATGTGTCTTGGTGATTGTCTCTTTGCAATGAATCTCCCAGGTGTTCATTAAGCTTCTTGTACCTGGATGTCTAAATCTCTAGCAAGACCATGGAAGTTTCCCTCAATTATTCCCTCAAATAGATTTTCCAAACCTTGTGTGTTTTATTCTTCACTCCCAGGGATGCCTATGATTCTTATATTTGACCATTTTACATAATCCCATATTTCTTGTAGTCTTTATTCATTCCTCTTAATTCTTTGTTTTTAGTTTTGATTGAATGAGTTAATTCAAAAGAGTTGTCTTCAAGCTCTGAGATTCTTTCTTCTCCCTGGTCTAATCTATTCCTAAAACTTTCCACTGGGTTTTGTATTTCCTTAAATGAATTTTTCATTTCTAGAAATTCTATTTGGGTTTTTATTAATGTGTCTATTTCTATAGTGAGTTTTTCATTCATTTCCTGAATTGTTTTTCTGGTTTCTTTGAGTTGGTTTTCAATTTTCTCTTGGATTTCATTGAGCTTCCTTACAATCCCTATTTGGAATTCTTTATTCATCATTTCAATATTTTCATTTTGGTTGGTATCCATTGCTAGAGAGCTGGTGTTCCCTTTGAGAACATTCTTTCTCTCTGATTTTTCATACTTCTGGAGTTCTTTTGCTGATTCCTTCTCATCTGGAGCAGCTATTGCTTCTTATTTTGGGATTTCTTTGGTTTAGATGGGGCTTCCCACCTCTCCCCCCTACTCCTCATAAGGGTGTGTCTGCAGCATATGTTGAGTAAGAGTCTTTGGCTTTGTTTGTGGGCACTTTGATAGTGATCTAGGTTCTGGATGAATGCCTTGGTTATAGGTATCCTTAGTGTGGTGGTTTTCTCAGTTGCATGTTGTTTGTAGGCTGTAGCAATGGTGAGCTATATGTGCGGGCAGATTCCCTGTCTCTCTTTGATGAGGGAGGATGAAGGTCTTTGAAATCTTTTCTCTTTCCCCAGCCCTGTGGTCTTCTTAAAAATATGAATTGTATTGGCATGCCTACTTTAATCTAAGACAGGTAGGTGGTGCTTGTGGGTAAGAATCAATCACACCCTGTATGACTGAGTCAGTAAATGCTGCAAAGGGCTGTGTGAATTGATCTCCCTGTGAGTAGGTGGTGCTTGCCAGATGGAACAAGCTTCAGGTTGTTTTTGGAACCTGTGACCAGTTGCTCCTCAGGAGGAGCACTTGAATGCCTCAGGTGGTAGGTGGGCCCTGAAACTTCCAGGTGAGTCCTTATTCTCTACGACAGCAGAGATGGGTGAGGGAGTGAGGCTGAGTGGGGCTAGGGGGGTGGTGAGGCTGCCCTCAGGATCCACAAAAGCTGATAATGTAGCTGTCCAGGGAGGGATGGAAGGTCCCTCCAAGGCTGCTGGGAATAGCCACCAGGGAGGGGCTGAAGTGGCCCCACCCAGCCAGAATAACTGTCCTACTTAAAAAAGACTCTTCTCTGCTATCACAAAACTACCTTTCAACTTTTCTTCTCCTTTGCCCTTAGCAGTACCTAAGGTCTCTGAGAACAGCATTTTGGGGGCGGATTGTTCAATTTAATGCCATATCCTTAGTACCCAGAGCAGTTCATGGCACATAGTAGAGGCAATATTTGTGGAATGAATGAATGAATGTTTGCTTCATAACTTGCACTATTAACAGTCTTGTTCTATCTCCCACCTGTCTCACATGCAAAATAATATATGAAAATGTCTACTGGAGTGTCTAGCTCTTGTTTTTGAATCTGAATGACTCTTTGCAATAGGAGAATACCAGTCTGTCAGTACTTACCTCTCCTATATATCTCTTCTTACCCTAGACATCAATAAAATGGAAAAAAATTGGGGTGGGATATCTATTCAAACAAACAGGTCTGAATTCTAATTCCAACTCTGCCTCTAATTCATTTGTGACTGTGAAGAACACAACCAATCTCTTCCATCTTATTTTTTCTCATCTCTTAAATTTTCATTTTTTCAAACATGTTGTCTTACTCAGCTTTGAGTTATGTTATAGTAAAAACAAACTCCTTTCTGAGTTTTCTAAAAATTGTGCCGATTTCATCTGCATTTATACTATAAAATTTGCTTAATAACTTCCTGATGATGATCTTAAGAAAAAATAAAATCCAGAAGGGTTGTAATTGCCTGGTCTTGTCCTCAAGGCTAAGAGTTGAAGGAGACTTAGACTAAATATTTGGAAGATTACAAAGTTAGTTTTCAAGGCCTCACATTGACCACCACAATAGAATTGGCTAAAGAATCAAGGCCAGGGCATCTACCCAAAGCTTTGATCTAGAAGAATTGCTAATAGAAGGAGGCTTTTATATTCCAGGCATTATCTTATGCATCAAACTCTTTTCTATGGAAGCAGGTGGAAAATGGATCATGTTGCAGTCGAGTTCAATTCATATTAGCACTTTTGGAAAGAATTATTTAACACATTACATACTTCTTAGTTGCTCAATACAGTTATTCTTTGTCATCTATTCTCTGTTTTAAGAGGTTTTGGTAATATTTGGATGAGTCCCTGTTTTTGCTAATATTTAGCTTGTCTGTTTTAAATAGTTTGTACCCTTCATGTCTCTGAAAGTGGCTTTTGTCAAGATTTTGGGGTACTGGCTAACTGGTGTCTTTCTGTCTTCTCTCTCATTCTCTCTCTTCATCTTTCTCTCTCTGTCCCTTTCTCACTCTGTATCTTAGCATGTTTTGATTGCACGTAGGAAAATCCTAATTCAAGCTACTTCAGAAAATAAGAATTTTCTGGCTGATGTAGTGAAAAGGCCAGACATAGGGAGAGTTTCAGATGTGGTTTGATGTAGAAGTTCGTGATGTCACCCCATATCTATGAACTTTTCTCTGGGATTTCCTTGGCTCTGTCCTCTTCTGTGTGTCTGCTTCATCCTAAAACTGGTTTCCTTATGGTTGCAAAAATGGCTAGTGTCACTCAAGTTCTCATTTCAGGAAGCCATGCATCCAGAGGGAAAAGATGCACCTGTTTTTCTGGATACCAAGTCAAAACATGAGACTCTGGAATGGCCTAGATCACATGCCTAGAAAAAGCTATTCTCCCCTTCTTTTCTAATAATAGAATTTTAGCCAGGTGTGTCTATGCCTGAAGAAAGACCATATTTTCCACCTTCCCTGGCTGCTACTGTAGCCATGGGACTAAGTTCTAGTGAACAAAATATAAGTGAAAGTATGATGTGTGATTTTGGTGTTTTGCCCCTAAAGTGAAGAAAACATGGGGGCTTTCCTAGTCATAAGCAATCTTGGGACCACACAGAAAAGAGCAGCACTCCAGGAATGGAAGAGCATCAAGATAGAAGGAGCTTGGGCCTCCGATGACTCCAGAGAGCCAATTTGAGTTTTATATGACAGAGAAATAAACCTTGATCTTGTTTAAGCCACTGTTCATTTTGGCCCTTTGTCCCATTTATAGCCAAACCTACATCCTTTCTTATACACTTCCCTATTCCTGAACTGTGACTAGGTGAATGGAATTGTGTCTGGGCTCAGCTGAGGTCACGTGCTCCACTGCTGGAGTTTGAGGTGTAATCAGCTGCCCAGAGCCATGTGGGTCTCTAAATAAAAATGGAAGGCTGCTGAGAAAGAAGAGGGAGGAACCATGTTAAACCACCACCCATAGTCCACTTGCTTCTCTTCCTTTCTTCTTTTCTATTATTCTGGTTTTAATTCCCATGACCAACTTTGCCTACAACCCACAGATTGTTGTTGGCTTTAAGTAGCACAAATAGACAAACAAACAACAATAACCCAGAGGGTGCCACAATATTCTGGAAAATGGCAATGCTCTAACGATAATCCGATGACGGCTGTGAAGGACATGCTGCTCCTTTGGAAGACTGAGGGAAGATTGAGATGCATGCCTTACTTTGATTTTAGGTTTTTATGAGTAGGGGCTGTGTCTTCTTCACAAAGGATCTGCTCAGTACGTGTTTGTCACTTGAATGTGCTTAATCACTGCGGTACAGAGCATTAAACAGGCCCTGCAAAGTGAATCCTGAATGTGCCATTAACCAAGAAAAAGAGAGACAAGGAATAAATTGTAAAAATATGTAAATAACTCTTACTAAAAGAGAATAAATTTCCCCAATAGCACAAAAGTGTAAGTTTAGGACACATAGTTATATTTAATACATTTATGGAGAGAAACCAGAAATAGGGGTAGAAAAATCTCAGAGTAGGCATGCTTCAAGTTCACCTGCTTATATTTAATTTCATGGTGTGCTTGTTTATTTCGAATTTAGGGATGGGATATTTAACACGCTGAGAATTTGTTTCAAACACACCTCCTAGAGTAGGGGGTGGGGAGTGGAGCTGAACAGCAGTTTCCTGCTTGTTCGTAAACTCCTCAAAGAGATCCATCTCACAGATTGCCGTTGCCACCAAATAACATTGCTTACCTGCAAACCTTCCATTGTGCAGAAAATAAGGTGTTTGGGATTTCAAAGGGCATCGCCCCTAGACTTCTTGAATGGAATTAAAAATCTATATTAAAGATGCATGAAAATGGGTGGGGGAAGTTCCAAAAAGTACTCTATCAAGAAGGATGGAACAAAAGCAATAGTACAGGAAAACCACCAGCAGATAATGAAGAGATTGCCATGAACATGCTAGTGTTGATATTTGTATGCGAGCTCCAGCTATGTGTATTGTTTCAACTCAGTATTTTATAATATGTCACCTTAGGCTGTATCACACATCAGTCAAAGCGGGGAGCTTTTGCTCAGTGTCTCTCGTTCCATTGTTGGGTGAACAATGTGCTTCAAACACTTGTCTAAACAAGGTTTATTGCTGCTGCAGGCAGCAGCAATGACTGCTGGGATATTATCTGAGAAAAGGGGGAATGAGTTTAGCAGTCGAATGGCTCCACTGCATACACATTCATGGCATGGATCCACTTGGTGCCCGTTGATTTTGGACGCTGTTGGACATACTTGGCTGAGTTGTTCATCTACGGGTATAGGTACCACACATCTTTAATGATGTGCTGGGATCATATGGTGAAAGTGATAGCTTCGTTTGGACTGAGCTGACAGCTACATGTATGCAGCCCTCGGCTCTGGTGGTTTTCACAGACTATATAGAGCAACTCCTAGTCTTGGTTAGGCTGCCTGCTGAGAGCAAAGTTCATTTTAAGTGTTCCCAGAAAATCAATAGAGCTTTTACTTGTTGTAGTAAGTCTGTGCTGAGCAGACAACAAGACCACTTAAGCAGTTAACTCCTCTGCTCTGAGCCCACGCAGAGAATCATGGTGGGATCTTTTGGCTTTAAATTACATGGAGAATATCGTTTATGTCCTTGGCCTGACCATGATCTGGGGGCTAGGGGTGGTTATTAATGGACATTTTTGGGGGGAGTGGGATGAATTGAGGAAGAGCTGAGTGACAGCCTTCATGAGTTGAGGAAACTCAAGATATTTTAAAGGACTGTGGACACAAGCTACAACTGGTGACTTATAATGAAACTGAAATCAATATTTGAATGACCTTTAAGTCTGGGCAAAGAAAACTCTTAACTTTGCTACAGAGAATTGGCACCTGGAATGAGTCCCTGCCTACTGAGTCATACCTGGCCGAAAATGAGTTAATACTGTGAGAAAACAATTCTTTACTGGGGAGAGAACTGACTCTGTCTACTCTGAAGCCCACATCCCTTCCAGGGATATGGTCTTCTAAGGCTGGGGTTTCTGAAGTACTTTGATTTCTAGAATGCCCTGGAGAGCTTTAACTATACTGATTCCTGGACTCCCTGCAAGATTTAATGTGTGGGAGACCCTGAGTGTGGACCTTGAGATAAAGTCTTTGAAAAAGCTTCCAAGGTGATTCCCGGGGTTGGACAGACCCAGGAATCCATCTCGAGATAAAGTGTGGGGACTTTGAGTTAGAATAGATGGGTCAATCCCTGCTTTGCTACTTTTCAGGTGCGTGAACCTAAACTAGTAACCTAACTTCTTTATACTTCAGTGCTGTCATCTGTTTCATGGGGTAATAGTAGAACCTCACCACTGTGCTATGAGTGAGGATGAATGTTGAGAGGAGCTCAGTGTAAGGCCTGGCACACAATCAACACCCTATAGAAGCTAACTATTATTTGGCTATTAAGGTAATGTTAGCCCTTAAGAGCCAAATCTATCCACACCTTCCCCCTCCATCAAAACCCAGAACAATGATAGTAATGGCAATAGCTAAGAGTTTTCATTGTGTACAGAAAACACAAAGTTCTTTCCAATTATTTTCTCATCTTGTTGTCACAGCTACTCACTAAATCAGGCAGTGTTATTATTTCTTTTCTTTTCTTTTCTTTCTTTCTTTCTTTTTTTTTTTTTAGATACAAGGTTTCACTCTGTTGCCCAGACTGGAGAGCAGTGGTGTGATCACTGGAGTCTTGAACTCCTGGGCTCAAGCAATCCTCCTGTCTCAGTCACCTGAGTAGCTAGGACTATAGGTGCAAGCCACTATGCCTGGTTAATTTTTCTATTTTTTGTAGAGACGGGGTCTCGCTATGTTGCCCAGGCTGGTCTTGAACTCCTGGGCTGAAGCAATCCTCCCACTTTGGCTTCCCAAAGCACTAGGATTATAGGCTTGAACCACCATGCCTGGCTTATCTGTGTTGTTTAAAAGAGATGTCTAACACTCAGAAAGGTGAAGGAATATGCCAAGAGTCCCATCTCTTACAGCTTGTGAGTGGTAGTGCTGGCATTTGGACACTGGTCTTTCTAACCCCAAAGCCCTTGTACTAAAGAGCGCTACTTTCTATCACTACACTGGGCCTTTCTTCTAGATGAGGAATTTCTAGACCTTTTTAAAACCAAGTTTCCTCAATACTTTTCACTGTCTTCCATGTTTCTGTACCAGCCAAATATTTGTCATTTTGTGTGTGCGTGTGGTAGGGATTGCTTTTTCAAATACGTGCATCTCCTTTCTCTCTGCTAAGAGTCACTGTCCTTGAACAGATTTGTCAGCTTCACACGCTGTACCCTGCGATAAATGCATCCCTCCTCTTGTTCCTCTGTACAAACACTGTGAGCATCTTCAGGACAATGATGATGTTCTGTGGTTCTCCTTTGGCCTCCTTCTGGGCCCTGTCCAGTGCTGTGGACACAAGAGGCGACAGACAGATGCTCAGGGAGTTTTTCATTGGAAAAAACTGACCAGGTTTGGGTTCACTAAGGATTTTCTCTCTGAAGTTTCATTATTCAGAGAATAGACTATGCTCCTTGCTCTAGAAGACCGAAATTTTCTTATTCTCAGCATATCTATGGTCTATGTTGAGGATCCTTAAAAAGGAGGCTACTCCAATGAAACAGGGCTGCACCTGCCTTATCTGGCTGGTTTGATCAGCCTCTCACTTCGCTTGGTCTCTTTTGGAGATGACTCTTTGTTACCCTGTAATATCAACATTCTCTTTTACTTCCAGAAATTTCGTAATCTCCTTTTGTGTCCAGGGAGTGTTCAAAGAGGCCTTCTTTATAATCTTGTAGCACTCGATATTTTCCTTCTTAGCACCCATCACAATGATTCCAAGCACGTCTATGTGTGTGTTTACTTGTCTAATGTCTCCATCTGGCTCCAGACTCATGTCTGTTTTGCATGTTACAGCATCCCCACTACCCATCGGAGGGGCTGGTGCATCATGATAGATGCTCGATTAATACTTGCTGAATAAATAAATGAATGAATGAATGAGTGGACATATTATTCTTTCATGTGTGGAGAACAAGCATGGACAGAAATACAACTCCAATTGGCTCAGTCATGAGAAGGGAATTGTCAATTCACAGCATTGAAAATTCAGGTGTAGATTCAGGAGTGGATGCAGGAATGAGTGCATCCTGATGCTCAAACAGAGAGGGTCACAGTCTACTTCACTCCGTCTCTCAGCTCCGCCTCTCTCTGTTATTGTCATTCTTAGGCATTCTGTTGCCTTGTGGCGAGTAGACTGCCACTAGCTGCAGGATAGCATTCTCACACTTTAGTCATCTGAATGTAAAAAAGCTGCTTTTCCTCAGTTCTTCCATTACAAGTCTCAGATTTGAATGTCACTGGTCCAACTTGGACAACATGCCCATTTCCTGAACCAATCATTATTGCCAAGATTATGCGAGTTGTTGGGTTTTGGTCATGCCCATGACAGGATCAAGGGAGGGTGTGGTCAGACCCGCCAGAACGATGTGGTCTGAGAGTAGAGGTGGATTTTCCCTTGCCACAGACTCAGACGCTATTTCCAGAAGGAAGAAGCAAGGGTGCTGGATGGGCTAACTAACACTTACCCACTGTGTTGCCACAATACCTCCAGGTGTGATGGATCCCTGAAGCCCAAAAGTAGACCTACCCTTAGCAAGAAGAGCTGATGGCTGGTGTGATCCAGGACACACTACATCACCAGGGGAAGCCCAAGTGGCTAACTCCAACTCAGATGCAAAAACGCCCTGTACTGGCTTAGTCTTCTCTTTTTTCCTACTAAGTATGCCGTTGCTGTCATGAGCTGTGGCTTCTCATGGTGAAGAGAAGTGCACTGAATGAGAGCGCATCAGGACAGATGTTGCAGTGAGGAGTGGGACATAGCCAATACAAGCCTTCGTAGAAGCTTATTTCTTTAAGGAACACTGGCGATGTCTTCTTCCCTGAGGCCAGCACATCTCACAAGGTCAGCCAGGTATTCTCGGGTTCTGTGTGTCCTACAAGCTTCTGTTTTCACTACGTTACCTGAGAGACCCCAAGAATGATCCCCATGATGGCAGGTGGTCCGGGTCTCTACTTTTTGGCTTTGACTTCCTAGTAAAATTCTCTTGGGGAATAGATTTATCTATAACCTGGACTAGCAGGCACTTGACTTTGATGGCTCAGTAATCAGTCACCTTCTCAGGGCTTAATTCTAACAGGCCTTTTTTTCCCCTAGAGAATTACTCCTCCTCCACGGGGCGTGGGCTTTGTGTACCCGCACCCTACTACAGACTCGGAGGGTGAGGGTGGGAGAGGGAGAGCAGATTCCTCTTCTACCTACCCCCTGTGACTTGAGCTCAGCCAGTCAGACACTCTCTTCTGGGACTTTAAATCTTGAACTGGTAATATAAGCATAAAAAAAAAAAATGAAGGAATTTCCATGGCAGTTGTGTACTGGCAGTGATAGCAGTGTTGTTACCTGGAATATTCTGACCCAACTATTTCTGAAGACAGATAGTTATTGTGCTGCTTGCCTCCAGCAGACTGGCCCCTGGAATCCTGCCATTCCTAAATCCCTCCCTTCAGCCATCCACTGATACCCACCCCTTTATAGCCTTGCAATAAGCCCTTCTCCCTGGAAGTGGTTATAGTTGGTTTCTCTTGCTTGCAGCTGGGAATCCTAACTGATGCATCTAGTTTTTAAAAAAATTGCTTACCTGTATTTTGTAGGTAAAGAGTTCTAATTCCAAATTCATCCCTCTTTGGAGAAAAACGTTCACCTTTGGATAAAGCCACTGGACTAGGAATCAGGAGAACTGAATTTAAACCCCAATTCTGTGGCCGTTTAGCAATATGATTTTCAGTAAGTTATTTCACGTCTGTCTCAGTTTCTTCACTTATAAAATGGGAGTAGGAAAATTTTCTGCTCACAGGGCTGTTGTGAGTGACAGAGAGTGTGGCGGAGCACCAGAGATGCATGAATGCTACATCAACTCTAAATGTGCAACGCAATTACATGGATCATCCATGAGTGGATGGATTCGATTTAATTCTTTATGACCGAAGTTGCAGTGGGGAGTGGGGCTTAACCAATGCAAGCCTTTATAGAAGCTTATTTCTTTAAGGAACACTGGAGATGTCTTCAACACATCTGGTAGAGGTAGAATACAATTGCAACCCTCATAAATTCATTCTAGAGAAATTTCTTAAATGCCCACTATGTGCCAGATACCAGCTTTTAGTTTGCATTTTTATAAAAAATATTTATAGTTTTCTGTCTGTCTGTCATCTTCTTCCAATTCTACGGAACACACTGCCCAGATCTCTGTGGCTACGGGAGGAGATCACTGACTAGTTTCCGGGTGTCCTGCTTCCTTTGCCAAGAGTCAGCTTTTGCTCCTGGGAAAACACTGATGAAACAAATAAAAACAATCAGAAAGCAGGCTTTCTTTCTAGCAATGCTCTTCTTTTCCCCAAAGAAAAAATTTTCGACTATGTAGGTGGCCTTCTTGGTGCCATATTTCCCTTGGGCAGCTTCTGAAGGTGTACATATTGGCAAAGGGAGAAAGCCACGATCCGCGAGCATTGCAGCTTTGATGTGAGTAAGGATCAGCAGAACCAGCCAGGGGGCAGATGATAATTCCAAACATAAACCCCAGCTGGCACTGCTTTTTGGAAAAAAAAGAAAGGAAAACCCATATAACAATGTCATAAACACTTTGGCAAATCAAAAAGTAAAAACCAACCTCTTAAGCACAATACCATAAGAATCATTCTCAACTAATGAAATATATATTATATATATATATTTTTTCCAGACAAGGTCTCATTCTATTACCTGAACTACAGTGCAGTGGTGTCATCATAGCTCACTGCAACCTCAAACTCCTGGGCTCAAGCTACCACCTCTGGCTAATTTTTCTATTTTTTGTAGAGATGGGGTCTTGCTAGGTTTTTCAGGCTGGTCTCAAACCCCTGGCCTCAAGTGATTCTCCAGTCTCGACCTTCCAGAGAGCTAGGATTATAGGCGTGAGACCCTGTACCTGGCCTAAAATATATATTTTAAAAATTTT
>CAUYSK010057387.1:0-27254 GCA_963575035.1 Avahi laniger
GGTGGATCGCTCAAGGTCAGGAGTTCGAGACCAGCCTGAGCAAGAGCAAGACCCTGTCTCTACTAAAAAATAGAAAGAAAGGATCTGGACAACTAAATATATATATATATATATATATACACACATATATAAAAAATTAGCCGGACATGGTGGCGCATGCCTGTAGTCCCAGCTACTTGGGAGGCTGAGGCAGGATTGCTTGAGCCCAGGAGTTTTGAGGTTGCTGTGAGCTAGAGGCTGACGCCACGGCACTCTAGCCAGGGCAACAGAGCCAGACTCTGTCTCAAAATAAAAAAAAAAGAAAAAAAAAATTTAGAAAGCCCCTGAGGATGGAGAAGTGAGTATTCTCCTTTGTTCTCCTCCCCTGCGACCATAAAAAGGGGACTTGACCTGCCTGAGTGACATGGCAAGACCTTGTCTCTACAAAACAATTTAGCCAGGTGTGGTGGCTTGCGCCTATAGTCCCAGCTACTCGGGAGGCTGAAACAGGAGGATCCCTTGAGCCCAGGAGTTTGAGGCTGCAGCGCACTATGATCAAGCCGCTGCACTCCAGCCGGGCGACAGACCTTGTCTCTAAAAATAAAAACAACAAAAAAATAACGGGTACTTTTGCAGGCTGTGGAGATACCACACTAAACTTTAGGTGGCCTAAGAGACTGGGCTGTAGAGAATGAGGTGGAGGTAGCTGCTGCAGAGGAGGGTGGGGGGGAGAAAAAAAAAAAGAGAATGAGATGGGGAATATTGACTGTTCAAGTTAAAAGGAAAGTCCATAATACCACCAACAAATTTAGAAAGAAAAAAACAAAACTCTAAAAACCGTGTGCGCGTGCGCACGCACCCACACCCACAGGAGTGAGAACCGGCAGCCTATTTTGAAAAGGTAATTCACCATAAAGGAATTGCAAGGGAATAAACATATGAAAAGACATCAGCCACAAGCCAAGAAAATGCAAATCAACAAGAAGCTTTTTTCCAATTCCTTAAAGGGAAATTTATCCAACCTCCCAGCCCCCAGTGCCTCAGGTGTGTGAATTGCTAAACATTTCTTGCCCTCTCAATTGGTCCCAGTCGCCAACAATTGCCCTCCTGTTATGAACAGAGTAACCTCCTTAAAATATAAATCTGAACTCATCGGTGTACTGATTAAAAGACTCCTAAATTTTTCCATCGCATGTCCAAACCCAGCCCGAAATTTGCTAAATTTGCTCCAGCCTCTGCCTTCCTCCTCGACTAGGGATCCTGAACCCAGAGTGCCCGTGGACAGAATTCAGTGTCTGATATCACGGATGGGAAAAAGAGATCTCTTGTCTTTCATCTGAGTAAAGTTTAGCATTTGATGGTTACCAAAAATAATAAATTTGAGATATAGGATATGAGCTTATTAACCTATTATTTAACAACATTGAG
Source organism: Avahi laniger (assembly GCA_963575035.1). Lineage (NCBI taxonomy): Eukaryota > Metazoa > Chordata > Mammalia > Primates > Indriidae > Avahi > Avahi laniger. The sequence goes on from CAUYSK010057387.1 coordinate 1,408, forward strand.
AGGTGGGACTAAACTCTTTATCCTTCAAGTAGTGAGAGTGTAAAACTGTTTCATGATACCTGCAACAACTATAATGTGAAATAAAATATCTGTGATTTCTAGGGATAACAACTGGGCGGGTTGTGCTATTAATAGCGCCAGGTTAGGTGCGCCCACCCTCAATTACTAGCAAGAGTCATTCAGTCCCAAGGTCACCTCCCCAGGTTCACTTTTAAAATACCCCTCCCCGACCCGCCACCTGCACACCAGCCCTCCATTTAACCGGCCGCAAAACCACCAAGTCTCGGCAGCTTACCCACTTCTGTGCCTTCACGGGAAGAGGGGCCTTCTGCAGGGCAGGGCTGTAGAGTTGTGCCTCAGTGCCTAGAATTCAAGTCGAGTCCAAGACACAGAAGTCAAAGTTTAAAGTTTAATATGTAGAAAATCACCCCATTTTGCAGACAGGAAAAAAAGTACTTTTCTAGCTATGTGTTTGCTTAAAGGGACCTAGGCGAGTTATTAACAGAGTCTGGGGGTGCACACGGGGAGGGGGCTGCAGGGAAGGATCCACAGCTGAATTTGAGGAGAGGGAAGGACAGGGGAGAGGATGGCTGCTTCTTTGTGAGAGTTGGGGTCCATTATCCAGACACGCTCTCCCTTTGTGATATGAAAAAGAATCCAGCCACTTTTTCCAGCAATTGAAGGGAACACAGAGAAGTTATTACTTCCAAATCTGTTTTCCACTCAGATAAAGAAACACTTTAGAAAAAGGTTGTTCCGAAGTTCGAGGTCCCAGATCTCTGGAAGACCCAGGTCCGCCTGGCTCCAAAGCTAGCACTAGTCAAGCACCTCCTCATTGTCTCGGCTTCCTCTTCTCCTCACAGGGCTGCTATTTTAACATCCCCACTTTGGGGGTAGAGGCTTAGGAAGGTCCTTTCTCACTACACAGCCGCCGAGGGACAGAGCAGGGCAAAAGGCGAGGGGGCGACCCACTCCGCGCCCCGCACACCTGGGCCAGCCTTACCTGGAGAAGAAGGAAGCCCGCCCGGAGGACCGAGAGGCCAACGAGGTCAGGAAGGAGTATTTTAACTGGGGAGTGGACGGACTCACAGTCTCTTGCTGGCTCCTCCCCTCTCCTACGGATTGGAAAGTTTCCAGGCCCAACCCCCCTCAATCTACATTCCCTCGCCTCCTCCCCGGAAGTCTCATTCCGTCCCCAAGCTAGGGCTGACCTCCAAGTGGGCCCCGACTGAGCGCCAACTCTCCTCCCGAGGGCTCCGCCCAGCCTCGGTCTGAACGTGGCCCCCGCCCCACCTGTTGTGCTCCGGCTCATCTCAATAAAGGCGCCCCTCAGCGCCTGACTGCCCAGGCCAGAGCTCCGGGGTCACCTCATTCATCAAGCCCCACAGTTAATCCATTCCCTAGCCCTTGGATCTGCGCTCTTGGCCCTCTCCACAGCTCCAGCTCATTCGGAGCCCATCATCTCTCACCTGGATCCCTGAAATAACCACCAACTGGTCTCTTACCCTTCTCTGGCCCGTCTGCAGTCCCTCTCCCCACTTCCTAATAATGCCTTTCAGTGGCTTCTCATTGCAGTACAGCAAATTTCTAACTCATTCCATCCTGTGTCCCCCTGCAACATTGTCTTAGTACTACTGTCCCCATAACAGAGACACTCTTTCCTTTCCTTCCTTAGAAAACACTGAGCTTCCTGCCTCAGGGCCTTTGCATTAGCTCTTTCCTTTTGTGAGTTATTTTCCAGTTCTTGCAACGTTGACATCTTTCGTCCTCATGCTAATTCCTCTAAAAGGCCTCCCAGGCCACTCTTTCCATTTATGACAGCACCGTCTCTATTTGGTTCTTAGTGTGGATGGAAAAAATCCAAACTCTGAAATATTTGAAAGAGGTTTATTCTGAGCCAAATTTGAGGACCATGGCCCGGAGCCACTCTCAAGAAGCCTCGAGCAAGTGGACTTGCTGTGGCTGGGTTACAGTTTGGTTTTATACATTTCAGAGAGACAGGGGTTACAGGTAAAGTCATAAATCAGTACATGGGAGGCATACATTGGTTTGGCCCAAAAAGGCGAGACATCTCAAAGTGGGGGCTTACAAATCATAGCTGGATTTAGGGATTCATTAGTAGACCATTGGCTGAAACAGTTAGGTTTTTTCCAAAAGACCAGGAATCAGCTGAAAGGACTGTTCGAGGGTCTTTTATCTATCACATGATACTATACCAGAATCAGGTTGGGAAGTAAACGACATCATAAAAACCTGTTTACTGAGATTTTATCATTTGTAGGCATGACTCATTTGGCCTCCTTAGGAAGGAATTTTGAACAAAAGAAAAATATCAGAGTTCAGTCCTCACCAGTTAACAGAATCTGAATTTATCTGTTCAATTCTGTGTTCCCTTATTATGTCTCGCTTCTACTTCCCCACTAGAGTATAGAATATAACACACAAGGGCAAGAATTTTATCTTCCTTTTTTGCCGATTTATTGGTTCACTGTGCCAAGAATTATGACTAGTATGTATTAGGTCCTGGTGGTTTTTTTTTCTTCTCACTTGCTTCAGGGAAAGATAGACCCTCATGTTGAACGAAGGAGTAACTGAGTAAGCAAACTCTTCTTACCAAATCAGACTCTGGTAGTACTCAGCGTACTGCTAAATGCTTCCGAATTGTCTCCGGAATTAAGAGGCGAGGCTGGGCAGCTCAGGAAGCTGTCCTGTGGGAAGACTCTCAAGGGTTCTGGGTGGTTCGGCTCCGCAGGCCTGACTTGCAAAGCTCAGATGGAAGTTGACTTGCCAAAGGTCATACAGCTAATAAGCACTGAACCCTCAATATCTGGTAGGTGTTCGATCTTCAATCAACAAACAGTATGTGAATAAACAAAGAGAACTTTTTCTTTTTTTTTTAATACTTTACTTCTTCGTCTCTGACATTACTGTTTTGTGGGTTACTTTTTTTGGTTTTTGTTTGGTTTGTTCTGGTTTTTGTTATAGCACAGCTTCTATACTCAAATGGACAAAAAATTAGTATCATTTATATATCTTAATATAAATTGCCTTTGAATGGGATCTTCCTTTCCAGCGCTTTGAGGTCTACAGGACGTATCCAGAAAACTTACCACTGTGGAAAATGAAAACTGCTTAAATCAAATGGGGGGAAGGGGAAGGGCCTGTAGTTTTTCTTTTTGATTAATTGCTGTAACAGTGTCCTTTAGGCACCGAAGCTCTTGCAGGACAGCTTTGATGCTATATGAATTCTGACATTTTGCTAGCATTGATAAGGCTCTTGCGTCAGCCAGTCCATTAGAACTATTAATATTAACTCCATCCATGTAATTTTTGTTACAAATCTTACAAAGTAGGGTGCTTCTGAGTATTTAGGTCAACATTCTATTTTAAGGCTGTATATTCAGTTCTCATCAATTTTCCAAGCCCGTGGTGGCTGCCATCTTGTGTCACTGTTGCTTGATGTTTGATGGCCGGCCCCTTCTTCACCTCCTGTTTTGTTTTTTGAGACAGGGTCTCTCTCTCTCTCTCTCTCTCTCTCTCTCTCTCTCTCTCTCTCTCTGTCTCCCAGGCTAGAGTGCAGTGGCAGGATTTGTAGCTCACTGCAGCCTTGAACTCCTGGGCTCAAAAGATCCTTCTGCCTCAGCCTCCTGGGACTGAGCTGGGACTCTAGGCGTGTGCCACCATGCTGAGCTAAAATTTTTTTTTTTTTGTAGATACTGGGTCTCACTAAGTTACCCAAGCTGGTCTCAAACTCCTGGGCTCAAGCAATCCTCTTGCCTTGGCCTCCCAAAAATGCCAGGATTATAGATGTGAGCCACTGTGCCAAGCCCTCTTTGGCATTATTGATAAAATTACTTAAATGAAAAAAAAAATTAAAATCAAGTGGCAGGGGAAAAAAAATCAAGCCTGAACATCAGTTACAGTTTAGGGGAAATGCATGAGCTAAAATGGCATGCTAAAGGACACTGTAGGGATGCAGCCAGCAAAATTCAGAGTGCAAGAAACCATCCAGGACAAAATAGCCTGTTTTTTTCAACAAATAAATATCAAGGGAGTTAAAAATAAGGTGTGTGTGTGAGAACATATGGACGTTTCAATACTTTAATCATTAAAAGAGACTTAAATAACGTATCAGTTTCATTAACCCAATGCTTGTGGAGCCTCTTTGGATCCTGACTCAGAACAGTACACCAAACGTGACACAAAAAGGAAAATTTGAACACTAATTGGATGACGATAGTAAGGCATTATTATTAATTTAAGTGTAATAAGAGTATTGGGATTAGGTTTCTAAAAGGGTAAGACCTTCCACCCCTGTGTGTCGTAGTTTTTTTGGGTGAAAAAATTTTAGCCTTGGGCTCTGGGTTTAATGGGCCAATCAAGGCTTATTTACATTAAGAGGCAGAATTGGCTGGTGGCAAAAGGAATAGGCCAGTGGGGTGGTGGCTGCCCTCAGCAGGGTTCTTCGCATTGGAGCATACAGCCTCTGGGGTAGGTGGAGGCCTTCTAGTAGAGAATTGGGCCTAGATAGTTGTTTTGTCTTGTTTTATTTTGAAGCATTTTATTCATATGTATGTGTTACGTCCTAGAAAAAAAATTCCAGGGAGGCAGGGTGTGGTGGCTCACATCTGTCATCCCAGCACTTTGGGAGGCTGTGGCAGGAGGATCACTTGAGGCCAGGAGTTGGAGACCAGCCTGGGCAACATAGCAAGACCTCATCTCTACAAAAATAATAATAATAATAATAATAATAATTAAAAAAATGTTTGCCAGGCATGGTGGTGTGTGCCTGTAGTCCCAGCTACTTGGGAGGCAGAGGCAGAAGAATCGCTTTAGCCGAGGAGTTTGAGGTTGCAGTGAGATATGATCACACCACCGCAGCGCAGCTGGGCGACAGAGCGAGGCTCTTTCTCCAAAAACAAAGAACAGAGCCATAAATTTGCTCTTTCCAGCAATGGTGATGGTGAATTTCCCACCACTTTTCTGTGGCCTTAGACAATCTCAGTGTGGAGTCTCGTGTGCTACTCACCAGGGAGCTGCAGGAGGGTGACAGAAGAAAAGTTGAGGGAAAGACAAAAGCGCCATGGTCCCCTACTGCACCCTGAGGGAATCTGAGAGATTCTCTTTTCCCACCTCCCCCTTCCTCTTTCTCAACCTTTCTTTTCCCACTTTGTGAAATGATGACTTAGACTTTGGACTCTTACAGGAGCACTTCCCCTGGGTATAGAAATCTGTTGAGAAGGCCTACATCTGAGTGGGAATCCTGCTAGGGCGGCCTTGCTGAAAGGCTGGGAAAACATCTAATCCCACAAGTTTCTTTTTTTTTTTTTTGAGACATAGTCTCACTGTGTTGCCCGGGGCAAGTGCCATGGCGTCAGCCTAGCTCACAGCAACCTCAAACTCCTGGGCTCAAGCGATGCTACTGCCTCAGCCTCCCGAGTAGCTAGGACTACAGGCATGTGCCACCATGCCCGGCTAATTTTTTCTATATATATTTTTAGTTGTCCAATTAATTTCTTTTTATTTTTAGTAGAGACGGAGGTCTCGCTCTTGCTCAGGCTGGTCTCGAACTCCTGAGCTCAAACAATCCGCCCGCCTCTGCCTCCCAGAGACCTAGGATTACAGGCGTGAGCCACCACGCCCGGCAGTAATCCCGCAAGTTTCTAATAACAGCTAAAGATCCATCTCCAGCTCTCCCTACTCTCTGCTATTTCTCTCCCAAGGCTGGCAGGCACCCTGCGGGGTTCCTTTGTCACAGACATCTGAAAAGAGCCGAAAGAGCCGAAAGGAAATGTAAATCTTTGTCTTTACATGGCCAGCTCACGGCCTTCAGAATCTGTCTCTGCAGCCTCGAGGTGTTCCTGAGCAGCCTGGGGACAGACAATGGGGGGTAAACTCCAAGTCTCAGTTTCCTGCCCAAAACCATATCTCAGGGACAAAAATCACATCCCAGGCACCGGCCTGGCTACGTTTCAGAGACAACGAAGTCTCCAGGAACAGAAGAAACATGAAAGACGGACAAACTGATGTCTCCCGACTGCCTGCTCATTCCTCCACAAGAGTAACTATTTTTCTCTTTGTCCCCAGAAGAGCAGCCAGCCACTTGGCCTCCCTGCTGGCACCCCTTTCTCTTTCTTTGAGATGCCACACCGTCTCCTGCTCTCACCCCTTCTCTCTCTCTCTTTCTGTCCTCTTGAAGGGTAAAATAAACTTTTTTACTTTGATATACCTATCTTAAATCTTTTTCCATCCGCGCTGTGAGCACCTACTAGGCTTTCCACCCTAATAAATCCCTAACATGAACAGCCTGGAAGCTTCCATGACAAATACTGAAAGAGAAGGTACTTTATGTCTTCAAGGCAATAAACCTGTCCGTCCACCCACCCCCCCATCCATTCTTCCATCCTCCCTGCCTCTCTCCCTCCTTGTTTCTGCAGGAAAAGAAAAATATTTTTTTTTTCTTCAGTCTTCATAGGCTCTTAGTTGAAATGGGCCCCTGTAACAGAAGACAGATTAACAAGACAAAAAACGAGCAGAAATTTATTAATGTGTATATTTCATATATATATGGGAGACACCAGTGGGAATGAGTAGTTCTCAAAGGGGTGGCCTTGAATTCCAGCTCATACAGCACCTTGAACAAAGAACAGTACATTTGCAGGGAAGTGACGAGACAGGAAAAAGACTTTGAGTCTCCAGGGAGGGCAACTTGGGGAAAAGTAAATAAGGGGCAGACAGGGCTAGATAGTAAAGCTTGTCAATGCAGATTCCTCAGGCTCGACCTCCAGGCAGATGAGGGTCTAAGGTTGTTTTCGGTTCACCTTTGCTCTCCCTGGAGGAACAGAGGGGCCAGATACCTTTGGTCTTTGTAAATCTGTGTTCTGCTTTTAGGCAAACAGAGGACAGAGAGCTTCCCACATCTGCTTCTTCCTAACTGCCCTCAGCTCGACCAGCCTTCATGTCTCTAGGCAGCTTATTCCGGTTCCTTAGTTCATTCATTCGTTTATGTATTTATTTATTTCTCTCTCTCTTTCTTTCGCTCTTTCTCTCTCTCTCTCTCTTTTTTTCCTTCCCTTTTTTTCTTTCTTTCTTCTTTCTTTCCTCTGTTGTCTCAGGTACAGTGCAGTGGCATCATCATAGCTCACAGCAACCTCAAACTCCTGGGCTCAAGCAATCCTCCTGCCTCAGCCTCCCGAGTAGCTGGGACTACAGGCGCGCACTATGACACCTGGCTAATTTTTTTATTTTTAGTAGAGATGGGGTCTTGCTCTTGTTCAGGCTGGTCTGCAACTCCTGACCTCAAGCAATCCTGCCTCGGCCTCCCAGAGTGCTGGGATTACAGGTGCGTGGTTCCTACATTTCTATTGGATTTAGAATCAGAAGTGAGATAGAGAGAGGTCTTCAGGGTGTACATTAACAGCACTGTTTGTGAACTGTGAAGTCCAACCTTTCCTGACAGAAAGTACGATTTGTCTGATGGGACTTGCTTTAGCAGTGAGGTTATATGGGGAACGCTCTGTAAATTCGATGAATTGAATCCGTGTTTGACAAAAAATGTATTTAAATGTGTTCATCATATTAAAAATAACTAGAAAATAAGTACTTTTGAAACTATTTAAACTTATGATTTAACAAAATTTTAGATGTCAACCTAAAAATGTATTTTGTGAGGAATTTGGGCAAAAATATTTGAAAACCACTGTCCCATAGGCCCTCACGTGGCCCAGAAGGATGCTCGGGAGCTGCCTCGGAAGCAGAGGGCGTCGCTATCCAGGAGGTCAGGGCAAACCGGCTGGGCCTTGTAGCGGGCTCCTTGCCTGACGCTGAGCCCTTCTTGAGTCTGCCCACTCTTCAGCCTTGTCTGGCCTGTCAGAATATGACGTTTTGCCTGCTTCCAGTTTGATTACCAAGTTGCTACCCCTGCCTGCTGCCAGAACATCCCAGCCTGAAAGGGAGAAGCATTCCTGGAGTTGGCAGCGGAATGAACATGAGGAAGCTGAACCCCCGACTGCTCCACTGCTGCCGAATTCCCAAGAAAACCAGCCTGGAGCCCTGGCTGAGACACACCCCATACGTTTGTTCTGCTTTGAATGTCCTTCCTCACTCAGTACAAAGTCTTTGCTAGGTTAATCAACTCATCTGTCAAATATTTATCGCACCTGTATTATGTGCCAAACACTGTTCTTTTGAAGTCCTGCTTTGATGATTCCTCCTCTAAGAAGAAGCCCTATTTGATTTTCCAGCCTGAATGAAGAACACTTCGAGCTCCCAAGCCTCCTGGGACTCTTGCTGTTATGACCCTCATCACTTTGTACAGTCCTCATTTCCCCCTTCCTTGGAATGCAATAATCCCCACTCGTGACAGAGCTGGCTTCAGGCTATTGGGTTGAGATCACCACTTCACCAGTTGTGTGACCTTGGGAAAGTTAGTTAACCTCTCTGGGCTTCCATTTTTAAACTCTATAAAGTAAGCAAAATAGTGTTGTTGGGAGAACTTAAGATAATTCTGTTAGTGCTTTTCACTGTACTTGGAATTCTGTAATACATGCACATTGCAACAAGTTTGTTAAATATAGAAAAATACAGAGAAGCAAAGATCATATCTAACACTTTGATGCACATAGTTTCCGGTTTTTTTTCTATGTACTTATATATTTATATAAAATATGAACATCGGCCAGGTGCAGTAGCTCACTCTTGTAATCCTAGCACTCTGGGAGGCTGAGGCGGACGGATGGCTTGAGCTCAGGAGTTCGAAACCAGCCTGAGCAAGAGTGAGACCCTGTCTCTACTAAAAAAATAGAAAGAAATTAGCTGGACATCTAAAAATATATATAGACAAAATTAGCCGGGCATGGTGGTGCGTAACTGTAGTCCCAACTACTCAGGAGGCTGAGACAGAAGGATTGCTTGAGCCCAGGAGTTCGAGGTTGCTGTGAGCTACGCTGATGCCATGGCACTCTAGCCTGGGCAACAGAGTGAGACTCTGTCTCAAAATAAATAAATAAATAAAATAAAATAAAATATAAACATCTTACATCTGTGAACTTTCATTCTTTGGGGATTTTGATCAGAATTGAGTTAAATATAAAAAACAATTGGGGAAGAATTGCATGTTTTTCAAGTTTTCCAAGCTTTTCCAGCAAATGCAGATGAAATTTCGTAAGGCAAGTTACTTAACCTCTTTGCACCTCTGTTTCCTGTAAAATGAGAAATACTATCAACCTCACAGAACTGTGGATTAAATGAAGTAAAATATGCAAAAATGCTTAGACTAGTGCCTAGGGCGTGGTAAGCCTTCCATAAATGTTTGCTATTAACATTGTAATACCATCATTTGTTTAAATTTTTGCAGGTTTTTTTCTCAAACAGGTCTTACCCATTTTCTCGTTAATATTATTTCTGAGTAAAATTGATTTTCATTGCTACTGTGAGTGCTATTTTCCCCCAGTGTATTGCTGAGAAGTAGGAAAGCAGCAGCTGATAGCCTACTGCTGGTAACTCATAGCCTAGCCTCTCTTGGGTAAGATGGATCTTGAAAAGAGATTAATTTTAACACTACAATGTAGTTGAAAAGGTAAACAGCGGGTTCTGTGGAATGGCAGAAGAGGCTGCATTAGCCAAACTTGCAGGGGACGTCTGAGGAAGGTTTCTTGGAAGTTGTAATGGGGAGCTGGGTGTTGAACAAGACATTTTGCACAATTTGTAGGTACTTTCTTCCCATAACTACTTAACTTTTCCTCAGTGGAGGTGCAAGGGTGGTGGGCTCCGGGCTCTGGGCTCTCCCCCACTGATGCCTGGACTCAATCTAGGAACAAAGGAAGAGAACTGGCTATGTGAGTTCAACAGCCCAGGGAGCCTGCTGCGTCCATCTGTACCTGCTGTGGGACTAGAGGCCTCTCTCCTTCCTAGGGCTGGAGGCCGACTGCTGCTGTCCCTGAATTCCACAGAGACCTACCCTCTTCTAATGAATTGTTTTATTTTGCAGCCAAAATAAAACAAGGGACTGGTTAGAGCTTTCTTTCTGGGGGTGTAGCACTGTTCTAGCCTAAAGGACATGCCCTAATCTGCTAATCTTTCTCTAGAGAAGGGTGGCTTCTGTGAGGTAGGATGCCTATTTCCATGTTAAGAGTCTTTCTAGTTTTTCATTTGCCATCATAATTTCTGGGGAGCCCCCTTCTGGATTTATGTAGTGAGATCAAGTAATTTCTTTCGAACAAGGTTTCCATCTTTCTAGTGATACATGAATCAGATAAATGGAAAACCTGCGCCATCTTCTGGCCATATTGTAAGTAGCTGCCTGAAGACCCATTGTTCTTTTAAGTTTTACCCTTTAGCTAGCTGCTAAATTGGAGGTTCTTCAAAGAACTCTAGGGGTGCGCGGGCGCGCGCGCGCGCGCGCGGGCGCGTGTGTGTGTGTGTGTGTGTGTGTGTGTGTGTTCATGTGTTCAATGAAGAATCACCTGAGGAACTAGGTTTAAATGCAGATTCGGATTTCTAAGTGTTCACTTGCCCCGATCCAGGCTTCTGGTGTAAATCGTTCATGGACCACACTCTGAGAAACAGTAAAAACAATGCAATGAAGGCCAAACCTTCATTTCTATAAAGGACAAATCTGATCACAAAACTCCTCAGATTAAAATATTTCAGTGACTCCGTAATGCTGAAAGAATTGGTTCCAGGTTCCTTCAAGTGGTCTAGAGGGTCTGTTTTTTTGTCTGTTTTTTGAGACAGAGTCTCACTCTGTTGCCCAGGCTAGAGTGCTGTGGTGCCAGCCTAGCTCACAGCAACCTCAAACTTCTGGACTCAGGTGATCCTCCTGCCTCAGCCTCCCAGGTAGCTGGGGCTACTGGAGTGCGCCACCATGCCCCGCTAATTTTTTTTCTATATATTTTTAGTTGTCCAGCTAATTTCTTTCTATTTTCAGTACAGACAGGGTCTCGCTCTTGCTCAGGCTGGTCTCAAACTCCTGACCTGGAGTGATCCTCCCGCCTTGGCCTCCCAGAGCGCAAGGATTACAGGTGTGAGCCACCGCGCCCAACCGAGACTAGAGTTAATACCACTGCTAGAGATTTAGATGAAAGCCACGTTATAGAGTGCCTAACAAGCATGCTGAGTTTGGACTGTACCCTGGGTGCTTGGAGAAGCCACCTAGTTAGGTGTACAGATACCTAGAGGTCTTGCGTGGTGGGATGGTAGGGGCAAGATCTCAAGCTGTCTGCTCCTCGGGGTTCAGGGGAAGTAGACGTGCTGATGGTGACTGCACCCCAGCTGTGGCTACTAGAGGGGTAGAGGGTGGAAAAGGGTTGAGAACAAGGACAGGGGATACTTTCTCGCTTACTCTAAGGCAAGGTCATCCCTGGAAGGGTCAATACACAGTCTCTTTGATGTGTCAACTTGGAGGGTGTCTTTGGATGAGATCAATATTTCGATCAGTGAACTTTCAGTAAGCAGATTGCTCACATAACATGGGTGAGTGGGCCTCAACCCGTCAGTCTGAGGCCTGACTAGAACTAAATGCCCAGCCTCCTACAGGCCTTCAGACTGGAACTGTGCCTTTGATTCTTCTGGGTCTTGCACCTGCTGGTTCCTCATTGAAGATGCTGGACTTGCCCACCTCCTTATTGCAAAAGCTAGTTCCTTATGATAAATCTTTCTGTATCCATACACATCCTTATTGGTTCTGTTTCTCTGAAGAACCCCAATACAATGTCGAACAGGAAATTTCTGCTCTCAACCTTTAAAAACAGGTGACTCCTATCCCTCATGGCATGGAGGCCACTGGAGTGTTTTCAAACAGCTGTCCTGAAGCTTCCAGGAGAGTAAAACACAGCCCTGGAGTTGACGGCAGTTGAACGGCCAACGCCCTTTTATCCATAACCATTTCTTCTGCTCTCCTGGGAGAGTAAAGCTGGGGGCATGCCCAGCAAAGCCAGTAGGCAGGAAGACCCATTGGTACCGCATCTGTCATCAGCTATGGCTATCCTGAGAAGGGGAACGCTTAAACCATGAGTGTATCCAGGGTGCCCTGTCTTGGGGATGCTTCCCAGAATGGGGAGATGTATGGCAAGTTGATAGATCAGATCTTCTTTGTGAAGACCCAAAAGATGTGTCTATTTTTCTTCGCTTTTGTTTTTTACTCTTTATTTTATGAGTGCCTTGCACTGTAGAACTAAGTTTGCAAGAACTGAAATGAACTTTACAAAATTTGAGCTATGCACATGAACATTTATAGCAGTTACATTCCTAATTGCCAAACCTTAGCAGCAACCAAGATGTCTTTCAGTAGGTGAATGGATAAATAAACTGCAGAACATCCAATAATGAAACGTTATTCAATGCTAAGAAGAAATGAACTATCAAGCTATTGAAAGATATGGCACAGTGGCTCATGCTATAGTCCCAGCACTTTGGGAGGCTAAGGTGGGAGAATCAGGTTGAGCCCAGGAGTTTGAGACCAGACTGGGCAACATAGTGAGACCTCATCTCTACAGAATATTAAAACATTAGCTGGGCATGGTGGTGTGTGTCTGTAGTCCCAGCTACATGGGAGGCTCAGGCAGGAGGATCACTTGAGCCCTGGAGTTCAAGATGGCAGTGAGCAATGATGACACCACTGCACTCTCACCTGGGCAACAGAGGGAGACCCTGTCTCAAAAAAAAAAAAAAAGTAAAAGACATGGAGGAAACTTAAATGTGAGTAAAAGAAGTGATAAAGCCCTGGGAGCTGGACCTGTGTATAGTCAGAGGTTTGTTTGTGGACCAAGCTGGAGTACTGGGTTAGAAACTAGATAAGGTTCCGTCATGCTGTGGGACCTCTGTTGGCTTGCTCCCTGAGTCTCAGTTTCTCCGTGTGTTCCAGAATTTCTAAAGAGATTCCGAGCTCTTGGAAAGAAAAAACAAACAAATAAAAACAACAACAACAACAAAAACCCAAGAAGTGAAAAAGCCAATCTGAAAGGCTATGAAAGGCTACATCTGATTCCCATCATATGACATTCTGGAAAAGGCAAAACTACGGAGACAGTGGGGTTGGCGGAGGCGGGTGGAGGTGAATAGGGGGCACACAGAGGATTTTTAGGGCAGTGGAAATACTCTGCAGATACTATGATGGTGGGTACATGTCATTATATTTGTCCAAACCCACAGAATGTACCTAAGAGTGAACCCTAATGTAAACTGTGGACTTTGGGTGACGATGACGTGTCAGTGTAGGTTCACCGGCTGTAACAAATGTACCACTCTGTTACCGCTGTGGTGCTCCTGGGTTCTTGTCTTCTCCCGATGGAAGAATGAAAGTGAGAGACAGTTCGGAAGCAGCAAGCAGCGAAGTTTATTAAAGAGAAAGTTCACTCTTAAAAGGGTTAAGAGCGGGCACACATCGGAGGGGACTGCAACCCTGGGTTTTCTGTGTCATAATTAGCAAGCGATAGTACACTCCAAAAGGGGCAGGAGTGGGCACATGTCCCAGCAGACAGGCGCTGGAGTCTCTTTGGGTTTCCCCTTTTCTTTCCTCTGGCCTCTCCTCCTCTGTGATGCTGTCTCTTCTTTTATTCCTCACCAATGGGGCTGTTGTCTCCTTCCTGCTGTCAGGCAGGGGAGTTTTCCACCCTGTAGGGCTGGCCCAGATGTGTTGTGGAGTCCAAAGCCCATGGACGGGGGGCAAACTGTAATGTGTCCTGTGGTTGTTTCTGTTATGTTTCTTGTGACAGCTGTGGTTACCCTTATCTTGTTACTGTTACAGCATGTCCTCTTATGTAGCATCCCATGTTTTGTTGCTTGCTTTCCTATTTTCTCTGCTCCTGTCTCACTTTTCTTATGCTAACGTTCCGTGACATGGCTACCTTCATCTTGCAGTGTGTTTTCTTACTCAGTAGCCCATCTGTTTGTGCAGTCTGGTTCTCAACCGCCTCTACTCATGCCTCACTTGCCTACCCACACTCACACTCTGGTGGGGGATGTCGATAATGAGGGAGGCTGTGTATGTGTAGGGACGGGGTACAGGGTATGTGGGAAATTTCTGTGCCTTCCTCTCAATCTTGCTGTTAACTTAAAACTGCTCTAAAAAATAGTCTTAAAAAATTCAGGCGAATTTAGAAGCCACGTGTGGACGCTCTATAAGAGTTTGCTAAATTGGTGAATTCCCACCAAGGTTTAAAGAAGACTCTTTGGCCTGAAAGCCAGTGGGTGACTGGGCTAATTACTTCTTCCCTCTGGTACACGTTTCTCCCACTTGTGAAAAGCAAGTGGTGGCGTGGCAGGCAGGACAGACTCCAATTCTGAGATTGCCGCCATTTCTAAAAATCTTATTCTAGAAAGAGGATCAAAGAAAATATTGCTCCCGTATAATTTTGCCCAGCATGGGTTCTGATACCTGACAACCATATCTCAGGGATCCAAGAGCCAGGTAGCTTGCTTGCTCCTTAATGTGAGGGCAAATACAAGTGCTGCTCAGAATAGATGAGGGTTAGTCTTTTACACACTGTCACCTATACACAAATGACTCTTCTGAATGTCAATTGATCTTGGTATTGTGCAGACAGCAAAATGCTTCTTTTTTGTCTTTATTTAAATATAGAGCATCTGAAGATTGCAAGTCAAGCTATCAAGAACATTGTACTAGGCTGACATAAAACGGGAAATATAACCTAAATTTGAAATTTTGTGTTCAAAAGTCTTACTCTTCTGGTTGACTTCAATAGATGAATATAAATGAAATATAAAATTAGGGGAAAAATATGTGCAAAAAGATTTAGTTGCTTAAAAGTTTGAAAGCCAATGCTGTAAGGAAAGGGAATGTTGCTTGAGCTTCCAAGACCAGGTGGCTAGTTCTCTTCCTGATAATGAATATTCTTGGAAAGGGATATCTTCCCTAGGTCACCTGGGTAGGTGTGGCTGTGGGCAGAGGTGGGGGAAGGATCCCAAGGACTAAGTCAAATGGGTGTTTAATTCTAGAAGTTGGGAGAAACCAAGGAGCTTAGTGATACAGTGCTTAAGTGCAAAATGCTTACAGAAAATCAAATAACCATATTGTGAGAAATTCATTTCCATTAGCATCTTAAATCCTTTTGATTAGATCAAATATAAAGAACTTTTGCTGCTGTCTGAAGGATTAAATGCTATGGGAATTGCCCTCTGGCTGTAGTAAACAATTAGAAAACTGGACAATACTTGATATAACAGTTTTCACACAGACAATAGGGAGCACAGGATTTTGATCCTTGAAATAAGGGAAACAAATAAGTTCTAGAATTGCACCAGTTTAACACCTGGAGGCAGTATACAGGCCATATTCAGGAAAGGGAAACCTAGAGTCTATGAGTAGAGGAAAGAGAAACCACAGTTCAGGGATGCCAAGATGGCTAGAATTTTTAAGGCAGAGTCTAGGACAGCAGCAGGCTGCACAGAGAGCCAGCTATGGAGATTGCTGGGTACTAACCTGCATGCTCATCAAAGGGCACTCCTGAAGTCCCGGAGAGAACCACCAGAAAGCAATTCCTGGGATTCAGACAGGGCTGTGAATGGTTTCCACCTGTCCAAGTGAAAAGACCTCATAATATACAGGCATTGGGTAGAACTGTCAGAATAGTGCCTTAATAGTGGGCCAAAATTACTCCTAAATGAAAGGCTGCATTAGAACCATCTAAGGAAGCTTAGGAACGAGACGCGAGAGGAGCAAAGATGGCGGAGTGAGGTGTGTGCTGCTCACTGGCCTCTGGGCCAGGACAGCAGGACAGATCGGCCCCCAGGAGGCCCAGTGCATCTGTCCTTGGAGGTTCCTTATCACAGGAAGAACATTTTCCTTGAACCTTTAGGTGCTTTTATATTCATCTCAAAAATAAAGCACTGAACTCAGGACTTGGAAAGTATCTCTGTGTTGTCTCCTAGAGCAGGTAGTCCTGCTTCTGTTATCCAGCCACTTTGCCTAGTCTTAAAATGTGGATATCTCTACACATTATTTCCATGATCTGGAATGGAAAAGACCAGGGTTTTTTTGTTTTGTTTTGTTTTTCTGTTCCACCTCTCAGATTCAACACAGAGAAGTCCCTAAGATGCAGTTATCCTGCCAACTTCTCCAGGAAGAGAGAAGCAACTGACATGGGTCTTCTGCTGCTGTTTGCTTAGTTATAAAGAAAGTACTTTGCAAGCTGAAGGCTCTTTCATTTGAAACAGGAGATTAGGCGGCAGTATCTGTGAATTCTTTACTTTTTGTTTCAAATGAGAAGACTAAATAAATAGCAATTATGAATAGGGGAAAAAAAAAGACCTGAAAGGATCAAACTGATCCCAAGTAACTGCATGCACAAAGAGTCCAATGCTTTTTCAAGGAATATAACAGAATCCAACACCCACCAATGTAAATTTTATAAGGCCTGGCATCTAATAAAAAATTCCCAGGCATGCAAAGAAGCAGAAAATCTTTTCTGGTTATGGACCCATCCATAATCAGGAAAGATAAATCAATCAATAGGAACAGACTCAAGAATGTCAGAGATGGTGGGCGGACAAGGATGTTAAATGATTTTTTTTTTTTTTTTTTTTTGAGACAGAGTCTCACTCTTTTGCCCGGGCTAGAGTGCTGTGGTGTCAGCCTAGCTCACAGCAACCTCAAACTCCTGGGCTCAAGTAATCCTTCTGCCTGAGCCTCCCAAATAGCCGGGACTACAGGCATGTGCCACCATGCCCAGCTAATTTTTTTTATATATTTTTTTTAGTAGAGACGGGGTCTCTCTCTTGCTCAGGCTGGTTTCAAACTCCTGCGCTCAAACAATGTGCCCGCCTCGGCCTCCCAGAGTGCTAGGATTACAGGCGTGAGCCACTGCACCTGGCCGTTAAATGATTTTTATAAGTCTTAAAATATGATCAAGAATATAAAACACTGCTCACTGTTTTTGTAAATAGTTTTATTGGAACACAGCCAAGTTCATTCATTCATATTATCTATTGCTGTTTTTGTGCTGCAATGGCAAAGTTGAGTAGTTGTGACAAAAATTACAAAGCCTAAAGTATTTACTATATATATATATATATTTTTTTTTTTAAGAGATGGGGTCTTGCTCTCTTGCCCAAGCTGGAGTGCAGTGGCATTATCATAGCTCACTGCAGCCTTAAGCTAGCTCCTGGGTTTAAACGATCCTCCTGCTTCAGCCTCCTGAGTAGTTGGGACTACAGGCATGCATCACCATGCCAGCTAATTGTTCTTATTTTTTTGTAGACATAGGGTCTTGCTATGTTGCTCAGGCTTGTCTTGAACTCCTGGCCTTAAGCAATCTTCCTGCCTTGGTTTCTCAAAGTACTCAGAAGATAGGCATGAACCACTGCGCCCAGCCTATGTGGCTCTTTACACCAAAAGTTTGCTGACCCCTAATGTAAAGGAAAACATGAATATAAGGAGGGAAATTGAAGGTATAAAAAAAGACCCAAATAAAATTTCTAAAGATGGAACATGCAATATTTGAAAAGTACACTGGATGGAATTAACATGAAGATGATCTAGTCTATTTTCAAAGAAGCTTATCATCTGGCTGGGGAGGCTGGTTTCTTTGACAATGGACGGGTGTGTAGAGGAAAGAAGTGCTGCCGGGGTCCAAATTCCTGGGATTAAGGTGTATACCAGGTTACACTTCCTTGACAAAGGGCTGATGGTAATCGAAGTGCCTTGCCTTGTTTCAGAGGTGGGAGTTGATACTGCTTCTATCCCGGGCATATCTCGGTGGCCTGGCTGAGGATGGAAGGACTGGTTTGGCTCAGCTGCTGCTTTCTGATAGCACAGGCTCTAGGTCCTCAAGCCCAGACCATTATAATCAGTTACACACATCAGTTCAGAGGTAAGCTACCCTCAGAAATATATTTTTTAAAAGGTTATTACTGATCGAAACCACTAATTGCCAGCCTAAGTATCTAATTTCAGGCCACCTCCATAAATGTTTATTGCTAATATGTATTTACACAGGACTTACTACGACCCCAGCTCTGCACTAAGGGTTCTAATTGGATTTTACTCATTACAATGCTTGGAAACCTCCCTCCTCCCTTTTCCAATTGAAGAGACTAAAGCACAGGGTGATTAAATGACTTGGTTAAGGTCACATAACTAGTAAGTCAGGATTCAAACTCAGGTAGTGTGAGATGAAGACTTGCCCCCTGAATGACTATCCTGGCTCCTTTGTAAATAAAGAATCTATTTTAATGCCCTACAACATGGCTGGTAATTAATACATGAGACAGCTATTAATGGATTCCAGATTTTAATAGAACACTAAACAACCTTGTGAGAAGTAGGATTTTTTTTTCTTTTAGGGAATAAAAGGTTGAAGAAACAACAAAATCAGATGCAGAAAGTACACTTTTTCCTACATAATAAGGCTCCATTTGCTCGTTAGGCAGCTACATTTATTTAGACTCTTTGGACACATTTTACACATACAAACTTCCAGCAGTTTTATTTTTCCTGGTTTACTTCCCTCCCATGCTAAGTCCAATTAGTGATATCATTACTGTACTTAAATGGCCCAAATGATGAGGCCAAATATAAGAGAACTATTTCTTTCACAAATTCCCATCTTCATTTCCTCTCAGCTTGTCAGTAAATTCTGATACAAAAAAATCTCTTTGGAAAAGCATTTATTAGTCATGTAAGCATAGACAGAAGTAGTTATGAAAAGCACTAGTTCTATCAATTTACTGCAGCAAGAAGTATAAAGCATCATAATTTCTTTATCAATAGGCGTTCAGTAGCATGACCTAAAAGGATAATGTGCAAAGAAACACAACAGTGTATTATTTCAAAATGTATATTTAATGGCCAGTCCATCAGAATCAAGCAGAATCACATTTCGAAAGTATTACATGTGTATATATTTTTAAGGTGCATTTTCAAGTTTTACTTGGTTTTCATTCCTTCCTAGCTTGCTGGAGGTGTCCTTGCAGATACAATTAACGAAGAATGTTCTGAGATTGGTAGCTTCCCATGCATTTAAAGATGAGATCCTAACAACATTGAATATCTTCAATAAAATAAAAATTTCAAAAGCCGTGTGTAATTTCAGAAAACTTAATACCAGTCATGAAAGACATTTTCAACATAAAATTTAGGCACTCTATACTTTGGAATAGCCATAAAATATTCCAACAAGAGTTAATGCACTTTGTGATTACATCTACTCAAAGATAATTCTCAATTAAAATCTATACTCATTAAATAACATTTTAAATTAGAGCCCATCAAATTTTGATAATTACTGTGAAATATTTGCAGCATTGTGTTATAGTTAAATAATGCTGAACTACTTCTACTAGTTACCCTGGTACTCATTCTTCACGGTACTTTTTTTTATAGAGGACACTATAGTATCCACTGATAAGCATCTCTCCCCTTTTCCTGCGAACATGTAAATAAGAATGCCCATAATCAATCTGAAAGGTATTCTTATATTTTCTGCTATAGTTGCTTTCTTAGCATGCAAAACTTCAGCAAGTCAGAGGGTCCCTGGACACCAGGAAATATCAGTCAAGCATTTTTATCACTGATTCCTAGGCTTAGTTCATTTGCTCATTTCGCAGCTCGGCATACTGTTCCATCTAGGTGGCTGCATCTGTGCTGCCGGACTGGCGGGTATGCAGGTAAAGGGAAGGATAACCAAATGTCGCTCTACTTTGCACAAGGCCAAGGCCACCCAGACCTTGGCTGACTCGAGACAAAACTTGCTGATCTCTGCAGTGTGCTTCCGGGGCTTCTACCTCCCCGTCTGAAGCCTAGGGGATTTGGGGGGAAAATGATGCCTGCCTATTGACATGCCATTAATTCCAGAAGAACTTCCTGGACTTGAACATAACTTAGCATTGTCAGAATTCAGAATATGAATGCTAATTGTTGCTGTTGAGAATAAGGTATATTTGCTCAGTGGTATGCATTTATATAGATCAGAAAACATTTAGAAAGCCTTTCAGAATTTTGTTTTAGAAGCTTATAGTCTGTAAATTGACTCACCAAAAATCACCAATGACTAACATATAAAGATCTATCCAGAGAAATGAACTGGAGGCTTATTTGACTATAAGTCATACAGAAGACAGCATGGTAATTTCCCACAGGAGAATTTGGTATTTCACCCCCGGGATCACTGGTAAGTTAACGACACTGCTAATGTTTTCTGGCTTACTTGAAGAGACGATTAGCATAAGTAAATCGTGAGTGAGATGACAGGTTGCTTAACATTTGTTTGTGTTCATCAATGAGATCTGAGGTTGCTGTTAAGCCTCTCTCTGAGCAGGGGACAGGGAGAGAAGGGTATAAGGAATGAGAGGTTGTCGACTCCAGTTTCGGCAAATAGAATCAGAACCAGTTCCTACTAGTTGGCGAACATCGATGGTAAATGCAAAACGGACAAGAGTCATTCGAATTTTAGAAATTGGCCTCGCCAAGAGGTGACAGAAGCCGGGGACACATCAGGAGATGATTGTTGACTCGGGAAATTCACATGAAACCTCAGCCACTTCTCTGAGCAGAGAGGATGAGATGATGAAAATGAAGGTGGATTTTAGGTGAGGTTGCTTTTCATCCCCACCCACATCTTCCTATGCATATTCTAAATAACAACATCTATCTTGTGATCAGGACCCGAGGCTCACGACAGCACAGTTAAGGTGACAGTCCCTCTCTGGTGTTTTAGAATGGCGACCGCTTGCTCATGAGTAACACCTTCCAGGGTCTCGCCATTCGCAGCTAAGATCTGATCGCCTCGCTTTAATCGGCCGTCATCTGCAGCTGCTCCCTGCAGACAAGAAACATGCCAGTTTAATCCAGGGCAAAGCAGTTTATATTAAATTCATATTAAAACCTCTAACATGTGTCTGGTGTGCATATTAAAAAAGTAACTTTAAGAACTACCAATTAAAGTTTTTTCTAGGGGATGTTTTAAATTAAGAAAAATATAAGATATGATGTTTGACTAATAATGGTTGAACACTCACCATAATTATGAATCATCTCAATAACACACTAGTAGAAATGTACAGACACTCACATTTCTTTTAATATGAGTAGAACCTTATTTCACTATTCAGTATTAAATGAAATTGGATGTCATATCATGTCATATTCATGGAAATGCAGTATACAAAAAAAAGACAGAGAGAATGAATCTGGTGTTAGTCTTATTATGGATACCGTCATTATATGGGGTTCTGTTGCATTATTAAGCTAGCAGCACTATGATCTGTCAAAAGAAAGTGTAGCCCTTAAACGGGTGAATTGTATGGTATGTGAATTATATCTCAATAAAGCTATTTTATATATATATAAATATATAAAAGTATACCATCTCTAAAATTTTGTAGTATCACACTCAAAAGCTTCCACTTTATCTTTGATCACCTAAAAAGGTTTCTAAATGACTCCTTCTGTTATATGCTCACTCATGCATGGCTCCTCAAAATGGCACAAACCAAGTGAAACTTGGTTTTTTTTTTTCTCTAAAGCTGAGTATCTAAAAATGCCATGATATTACTCGCCCCGGAGACTGTGTCCACTTGCAGCATGGAGGTCCTGAGGCGCTGGGGCAGTTAGCTAGAATTTCTAAACTGTGCACAGGATAGAATTCCTGTATGAATATGTGATAAAGAATATTCAAAATCAGGTACATACTGGAGGAAAAATATCAAAATTAAATAACTTGCAACTTCACTCAAAGCTTTTAAGAAAGTAATGTGTCAACTATACTAAAGACCGATTTAAACAAGTAACTACTGGATAAAATCAAAATTCCTAGGCAAAGTTCATTTTATTAAATTTTACATGCTAAGATTTAAGGTCTTCAGTAAACTTCAGATATCCATGCAAATTAGTTTTTTAAAAAACATAGTAAACTCTTCAGGTTTTCATTTTTAGTAATGCAAAGAAAGGAAAAACTTTCGGCTTTCTAGGATTTGTACTCTATTTCAGGTATTGCAGTGCTTGCTTGACACGATCTACCTTGTGGCCTGTTCTAAGCATTAAATGTATGACACATGGTGTTTACTCCACGTGGTGGTAGTATAACAAAATGAAACTCTAGTGACAACCAAGCTCATGTTATGTTTCAGATTTCACAGGCTCTGAAAAACTGCTCCCTAAATTTCAGAGTTGTTGAAGTCTTTAGGCCAATCTTTGCTGGCTTAAGGTAAAATTCAGTGGACTGAGACCTAAGCTTGGCCTGGATTTTGAAGTTTCCAAACAAACAGACATCTGAAAGAAAATGGAAGGACTTGAGAGCCTATTAATCAGCCTAAGTCTTGAAACTCCTACATGCCCAAAGTGCCTTGTGATGTTTCACATTTCTTGAGGGGCCAAATTAAAAAATTTATTAGTTGAGCAAGAGACCCATTAAAAGATGCATAGGACACCAAAAAGGTCACATAAAATTCTATACTCTGTGGACATCTGAGCTCCAGAAATCTGAAGAAAGAAACATTTTTAAGAATATATATATGTGGCGTTAAAGGGATGTGGAAAACATATTTCTATAGTTCCTAGATCTTCAAAATTCCTATAGGGAAATGTTTAGCTTACTGTCAAAATTCATTTTAGAAAGATTTCACCATTGGAAAAAAAAATCTCCTTTGCTAGTTTTTGGTTTATTGATTTTCTATAGAAAACTTTAAAATTTGGATACATTGGTTTACTGTAACAAGTTTTAAAAAAGTCACCAAAGTAAATCTTATAATAAACTCTATGGAACTATCTAAATAATTATAATGATAATAACTTATTTATCTAGCAGTCATAGGAAATGAATAAAAAAAGGTAACTATCATTTGCATTAGAATATTCTTTTAGTAAGACTGGCTGCACTAAGTGGGCCATTGGATAGGGCTTAGAAATTTAAGAAATTTTTTTTAAAATTCAGAGCTTTTCATTTCTAGGTGTGCCTCACTTTACTTATGTGGGTGCTTCCTAAAGCAGCCCTTTCAATGGGACCTTCGAAAAGGGCATTCCGTGTGAGCTGCGGTCCCTTTGTTAATGGCACGACTCTTGGCCCACTGTGATATGATGGTGAGTTCTTCTAAAAATTCACCAGCAATGCGTGGCCATTTCTCTCATAACTGTGTGTTCTGGTGCCCTGGCAAGAGGCACCCCACCACCAGTCTATGTGAGAGTGTGGACAGGTGGGGCGGCCTGCTGAACTCTGGGCCCCAGTCCAAAGGCTGACTTAGAAGGCAGCCAGCACGCTCTCCGGGCTGCCCCTGATGTAGCCGCAGTTATCACGAAGTGAGCTGGTGATTACATTGCAGAGGCAAAGGCAGGCCAGCAGGACTTGCTAAAATGTGGGGGCTCGTTCTGCAGCCTTTCCACTACCCTTATTTACATAGCTGGCTCTTTCACAAGCAAAGTGTAACAATGCCCTCCAAAGAATAATTATCATAACTACTTAGGTGTTAAGTATGTCACAGGAGCAGGGTGGTCAGTATATGGTTTGTCTGCCTTGGGGATGATCAGGCAGGGGCCTGTTACCCAGAATGTTTCTGAGCTCTTGCCTACCACCAGTTCAATAGGTGTGTGTTTGGGAATAACATGCCTTCTTAATGGGTGCGCTAGCAAGATGAAACACGTGGGCAAACCTGCAGCTGTCCGATGCCATCTAAAAGCAAATGCCAAATGACTTAAAGATTTTACGTCAGGTCACTGGGTAGGCCCAATTAATAGGTGATAAGATCTGCACAGGTAAAAAGCAAGCTCGTGCTTAAGCAGTGGTCTCCAACCTTTTTGGCACCAGGGACCGGTTTCATGGAAGACAATTTTTCCATGGCCCAAGCGTGGGGAAGTGGGGTGCTGTGGGTTGGGGGTGCAGAGCTCAGGCAGTGATGCGCAGCCTGTTTCCTAACAGGCTACGGGCTGGCACTGGGCCGAGGCCTGGGGGTTGGGGACTGCAGATGCATAGAATAGCTTTCTAGAAAGGGATAGAACATGTCTTTTGCTTTTGAAGACCTTTGTTTCTTTAGGAAAATAAAGCAGGAGGAAGCAACTAGATCATTCATAAAACAAATGATCGTGATAAAAACCAAAGAAGAAAAAAGTACTGACTAAATACTTTTCAGAGATCTTCAAAGTTTATAATAAAATCTCAATTTTAAAAATCACGATAAAGTTAAAAATAAAATAACTCCTCCAACAGCTACCTAGAGGCAGCAGTAAGACTGGACACCACAACCTCTGTACTAACCAGGATATGTTGGAAGTAACATTTAATTGCTGCAAAACACTTTATTATCCGGTCTTGGTCTAACCTATTGAGCTGATCTGTAAGTTTTTGGCAGAATAGCGGAAAGAGAAACCACCTGAAGCTAAAGCGTCCTGAGGTTTTCGGTGATGGGCAGCCATTAACAAATGCACTGATCCAAGGCTTGCACAGCACAAAGCTTTCTGCCTCAGCCCTCTGGTGTCTCTCACCTTTTCTTAAAGGAGAAGGCTGAATCTTTTTTCTATCCCAGAACAGTCCTTCTGGGGCCAGCTTCCATAGAGTGTGCCATTGTTCCCTACACTGTATTTCTGAAAGAAGACACTCTTTAAAACCTGTGAGCATCTACTTCTGTAATAGAGTCCAGAGAAAACTACACTTCTTCTGACTCCACTATTGTAAAAGAACTCTTCTTTCACTACTCTTGTATGGGAATTTCCTAGAAAATTCAAATGAAATAAGCATACATGCACACATCCAGGTTTAACTCAAAGTAAAGCAAGGCAAAGCACTTTTCCAAAAAAATCTCACCTAGGTTTGATTTTTAAAAAAAGTACATTAAAAAAGAAAAAAATACCTTTGCAAATATAGTCTTGACATAAATTGGCAGGTCTCCATGGGGACTTCCATAACCCCCTACAATACTAAACCCCAATCCTTCAGAGCCTTTCTCCAAAGTAATAATCTTAGGTGGAGGTGTTCTGAAAACACAATGCACGCTGTTTAATTCAAGAATAGATATTGAGAGGGAATTTCATTTTAATGGAAGAACACAGATTTGAGAGAGACTTTCATACTGCGAAACTATGAAGGTTGGTTTATCAAATCAAACTCTCAGAGAGCAATCTAGAAACATTTCAAAATTTCCCACATCATGCCAACTAAGCACCAATACTCTTAATGTTTTAGGGGTTTCTCTTTCATAAAACCCACTGCTTTTTAATTAAAAATAAAGCCATGATGCTGAAATTGTCAAAGCACTTTTCTATAGGCTTAATTTTTAACTCTTACACTTACTGTTTAAAGCTGAAGAAAGCTGTTTTCCCATCCTTGAAGGAAGTGCATGGAGACAGAGGCAGCGTCACTTTAGCACAGCGGGGACCTGCCAGTCCTCAGGTGGACCTGCGTGCCTAACCGGTATCAGCAGCCTGATAGCTCAGGAAACTGCGGCTCCTTTTCTGCCTGAATGCCCTGGCCACTATCCCACTCTTCCACACTTCGCCCAGGGTGGGAACTCATTCCGCAAAGCTCACCTCCACCGTGAGCCTCTCCTAACTCCCTCGGGAGGATGAGCCACATCCTTCTCCGTGCTCCCTCTGCACTGGTCCAGATTTTCATTCTGGCACTTACTACATCGTATTGTCATTGCTCAACCATCTGTCTCCTCTACCAGACTGTGAACTTCTTAAGTCTTAGTCATCTGAGTGTTCCCAGCACCATGCACGGTGCTTGTCACAAACTCAGGATCATGACTGTGTACGTGAGAAATGAAATCCGGGACAGAGGAGAGAAACCAGGCTGAGGCAAAATGGATAAAGAAAATCTGTTCCAAATGTATAATTTAGGTTTTCAAAGCTTCGTCCAGTGTGGAAGTCTTCTCTCTCAGAAACAACATGGCTAAAAATTAAATTA